>CAUYRT010012138.1:0-87419 GCA_963574885.1 Lepilemur ruficaudatus | reverse complement strand
AAATTATTTTGAATTTTGAAGTACGTAAATCAGGAACATTTCAAAGGGAAAACTATAAATAAAACTATCTGTTAAAAAATGAAGATCTATGTAATGATAATAAATAATAAAGATAAATTGTGTTCCTTTATGTGCTTGGATTATATGAACATTTCTGCCATATAATTAAATTCTAAAGATTTTATTATTATATATGAAATTCATATATTATATATACATATTTCAGATGCCACATATCTTTTTCTTTGCTATATGCATTCATGAATCCTTACATCACATTGTCTGCCCCGTTCATGTCTTATGTTTTGCAACAGAGAAGCTTATATACATCTATCAGTAAAGGTATTAGAAAACTATAATTGATGCAATAAAATTAAAATCATATTAAAATCATTTGTAAAACTAATAAACACAACTCTACATGATAGTGTGTTGAAAAGGAAAAACCACATGCTCTTACTCATAATTGAGCTACCAAAAAATCCTTTAGAATGATAATTATAAATAAATATTCCTTTAAGTTCTCAAATGACTGTAGAGATAATTAAGTTATCATTAAAATTTAAGTTGATAGATCAATTTAAGCATAAAAGAAAAACAATGGCTATAGTTTAAATGTGAAATATTTATATATATATATACATACAAACACACAACTTTACCAGTTTTCTTAGAAGATGCTGGGAACAAAGTTTATTATTCTAAAAAGTGTTAAAAAAAGAAAGAATCAAGCATTTATCCCCTCTTTCCTATATAGACTATATTTTGTGATAATCAAACAACAAAAAGGGAAAGTTTCTTTTATTGAAATATCTCAGCCATGAAATGAATAAGGCATTAGAATTAGAATATTACTATTTTGCAACCCCAAATTTATTAATGTATATAGATAATTATCGTCAATACTTTGTAATAGATACAACCAGAGATTATGGCCTCCTAATGCAATTACATAGTTTTAGGATGTAGAATTCTTTTTAAAATTCAAAACTAGATTTCTAGATCTATTAATTCACAAAGAATGCTGAGAAATGTGTCAAAAGACAGCACAGAGAGGCAACCAGGAAAATTTGAACTGCTTGAAACTATTAAGGACAAATAACCTGACTCAATTAACTTCAAAAAATTCAAAAGAAGGAAAAAGTAAACACATAAAGAAAATCCAAGAGACACACTGATTAATTCCAGTGCATTATTAACCTTTTTGGATACTGATTCAAACAAATCAACTGTACAACTTTGTGAGACAACTGGAAAATCAGAAAACTCTGAATATTTGATGATATTAAGGAATTAGCATTTATTCTGTAAGGTAGTTGGTGATATTTTGATTATATTTTTTAAAGATTGCTTATTTTTAGTGATGTGTATAAAATATATATAAAAGAATGATATAACATCTGGGTTTAGCTCCTTAATGTGAGATGAGTTAAATAGACAAACAAAGTTGTTTTTGATTCATTGAAGCCAAGTGAGGGATATATGGTACATGGTTACATTACTATCTTCTCTCTTTCTTTCTTTCTCTCCATATACACAAGTATATTCATATATATGTGTGTATGCATCTTTCATACACATATATACATGTTTACAAGTATGTACATCTCTCCCATAGATATTCTTGCATGGATCTTCCATGAATATTCTTAATGTACTCATACTTCTTCCAGCGTCTTTCCTGACTGATTTTCTTTATCGTAAAATATATAAGTTTTACACTCAACTTGTCAGGGTGGCAGTCTGCTGTGGGTTCTTGGTGTGCTCTTGGTCGAAGAAGGACCAGACACACCACAGCGTCAGGTCCAGCATCTTGGCAGACTCTTATCCTAGTTCTTTGGCTCCTTGCTTGGAAAAAAATATCACGGGCAGGACTGGTGCAATGGTGTGATCACAAACAGGAAGCAGTTTCACACGAGTAGCTTTTTATTATAAAATGAAACAGGTCTATCTCCATGAGTGGAGAGAGACAGACTGACTCATTGACTTACTGACTACCTGTCTCTCTCTCTGGAAATTCTTGAGTTGTTTTCTTTTATTGGCCTGTTCTGGGAAAGGGTTTTTGGGAGGTGTAGAATGTTACCAAATGATTAACAGGTGTTCTCAAGGTTGCAGCTACATATGTGAGAGCCTTCTCTAAAAGCCCCACCTGGAAGGCATGAACCACAATGTAGATTTAAACTAATTACATAATAATCAGCTTTAGATTACTCTAGGTCACTTTCCAAATACTATTATGCCTAGGCTGGGGAATTCCCCAATTGGTAAATCATTCCCTCCTTCGCCAGGTGTAACAGTTGCTTGGGGTAGGATTAACATTGGGGCAACACCAAAATGGGGTGTCTGCTCTTTTCCTTCTTCCCAGGTGGGACAATTGCTGGAGGCATCACTGAAGGAGGGCACCTTTGTCCCTAGAAGACCTGGAGATCCCAGCCATCTACCTAACAAATGCAGTGATATTCTGCGTTTAGGTAGAGATGCTGCTCTCTTGAGATCATTATTTTGAATCTTGTAATGCTACTAATTCAAACAGATGAAAAGAAGGAATTTATAAAAATGCATTTTATGTAAAATAATGACTGAGGTATTTTGTCCCAATGGTTTATGTATGAATGACAAAATATTTCATTGACTGGATCTGTTATATTTGCACAGAACACTCTGCTTAGTTGTTTCAAGGCTCCAATTATATCCTTTTTATTCCTCAGAAATTACATTTAAATCCTTAAGATGATGCAGTTCAGTGCATCTCAATGTTGGATTTTGAAAGTCTTTTCATTCCTCAAATTATTACAGTTAGGTAATGATGGGAGCAGCTAAACATCAGAAGCAAGAGCGAGTGAATTGCTTGGGAAAGTCACACTGATATATTACTTCATCTGGAATGACATACGATAGGACGGAATTCTTCCCTGATGAAAGAACTACTGAATATTAGCTCTAAAAGCACATCCGTTCTCTAATCGTTTGAGTAAGGTATATAATTTTTTACTTCAAGTTTAAGAAGAAATGATCCATCAGATAAAATACACAGCAATAATGAAAGTTGTGGTAAACATGGTTTTAATTATGCTTCTTTCTAAACTTTCGCATGTTAATCATTTGTGCATAAAATACGTGTTGCATTAAACGTGCTTGCTATAATCAGTTTCTATGACAACAAAGAAGCTGGAAGATTATATTGAGTCATACAGGATGGTTTTCCAGGTTGTGACCAATTTATTAGAATTAATTATTGTATTAAAATGACTGGCAATAGTAACTGTAAAATGCATGATAGCCATTTAAAATATTCTTATACTTCAAAGGATATTTAGATGTTTAAATAATGTTTACGCTAATAATTGGGGAAGGTGAAATTCAAGAGTGAATCTAAAGTACATATTAAGCTAATGAAACTACAAAAAATGTGAGGATTATGATTTAAGTTTAAGGAACCAGGTTGGTTTTTATCTGATATTCGGAAGGTAGAAGTAAATATTTATTCATAAAACTATGTTGAAAAATTATGTTAGTACCTTTAAGATAACACAAAAACTTAAACAACTCGTTACTATATTCTTTATTATTTCATGAAAACATTTAATTTTTTGTCCTAGATTGCTTTTCATTTAAAAAAAAATTTTTTTGGATGTTATAAGGAAATGATGTAAAATGATAGTACTTCATCCATTGTATGCAGGTTTCTAAAAGATGTATGTAGTTACCAGTTTTTGAGATTATGAATTTAGTTGAGGAACTTTGTATTGCCTATAAAAATGTAAAATAAAATAATGACAAGAGCCATTTGGCCCTCAGAGCAGCACCATGGTGGTTAGCAAGAACGAGTGCCTTACAAAAGGTCGCAAAAAGGGAGCCAATAATTTGATCAATTATTTGATAATTTGATCAATTTCTCCTATATTTTCTAAGCAATATTGGTATGATGGGATAGCACAAGCTATGGTCAATATAATTAATACTGGGAAAACACTAGTCAAACGGAGTCAAGGAATCAAAATTGCTTCTGATAGCCTCAAAGGTGGTGTTTTTGAATTACCTGACAACTTCTATGGCATGAATCTCACCCATGACAAAATGAGCTTCATTATAAAGAAGAAAAGAAAAAAAAGAAAAGGCATACCATATTGAAACTCATGTTGACAAAATTACCAATGGGTATTTGCTTCATATGTTCAGTGTTGCTTTTAATAAAAATTGTAACAGTCAGATTTGGAAGCCCTCTTATGCTCAGCACCAACAGGTTCATAACATCTGGAAGATGATGAATATCATGACCCAAGTGGTCATGCAGTCAGCAGGGGAAAAGACAGGGAAAAGGCTTGCAATCTACCTATCCTTTCTGCAATGTCTTTGATAAAAAAGTAAAAATGCTAAAGCTCAAGTTCAAGAATTGGGAAAACTCATGGAGCTGCATGGTGAGACTAGTAGATTTGAAATGAGACAAGTGCTAAAGTTGAATGATCTGAAGGATGTGTGCCATCAGTCCAAGGATGTGCTGACAATTCAGATGTATATAAGAAGGTTTATTGTAATTATTTTGCAATTCTTCTGTATCCTTAAATTTTTTCCAAAATAAAAAGTTTAATTAAAAAAGAAGAGATGAACCAGCCTGGATATTGCTCAGGACACTGATCTAAAAGGGTACTCACTGGAAATGTAACTTGAAAAAAATGAATTGTGGAAATATACAGTATGATTCCATTTGTATAACATGCAAAAAGGAGAACAGATTAGTAGTTACCGGGGCATGGTGGATGAGGAAGTGGTAGCCTAGTAGGAAAGTAGATGTGGTTACACAATGGCAACACGAAGGGTCCTTGGAAATGTTCTGTGTCTTGATTGTGGTGGTGGTCACACAAATCTATACATGTGAACTAAATAGACACACACACACAAAGGAGTGGATGTATTAATAAAACTGCTGAAATCTGAATAAGATGGAATGATTCTATCAATGTCAGTTTCCTCATTTTGCTATTGTACTGTGTTACATGGGGGATGTCTGGGTGAAGAGTATATGGGATTTCTATTATTTAATACAATTGCATGTAAATCTACAATTATCACAACATTAAAAAGGTTTAAAAATGGAAAAAAATAAATGATGACAAATAAAGAGTTTTATTTGTGTAAAAAAGGAAAGGAATAAGTCCAGTCTGGGGCAAAGGCTTGAAAGAACAAATTATTTTTAAATAATCTTTGGAAATTAAGAATTGACACTTTTAAATGATTGTAAAATCCTGATTTAAACAAATGCCAAATACGACTTGCCTTTCTAATTTCCCTAGTAAATATTATAAGCAAAATACTTTATTTTAATGTACTCGTATTTCATATTTTTCTTAAAATGTTAGTAATTTCTCTATATTGGTTAAGAAAGTCCTCTTTAGGAGACTTTCTCCTATATTGATTCATAAGGATTTTATAGTTTTATCTTTTACTTATATGTTTCAAAACTATCTCTAATTTATTAATATGTGGTAAGAAAGTAAATTGAAATTGTTCTTCTTTCAATTCAAGTGTGTGTGTGTGTGTGTGTGTGTGTGTGTGTGTGTGTGTACATACATATTTCTGGAGCTACTATTCTATTCCAGTTGTCAATAAAGTTATGCCATTCTTCAGGTTGTGCTTTTCCTTGTATAATTTAGAATCAGCTTGTCACTTTCCACAAAATATCTTTTGATATTTGTATTGGAATTTTATTTAGTCCATAGCCCTATTCAGTAAATTTTAACATCTGTGTAATCCATCACTGTGTTTATTTAGCTATTTTAAGGTCTTTCAATATAATGCTATAAACATTTTACTCAAAGTTCTGTAATAACGTGTTGGATTTATTCCTGATTATTTTATGGTTTAAATGTCATTTTTAATGGAAAATATTATAAAATTACATTTTCTGTTTGCTGCTGATTTGCAAAAATGTACTTGGTTTTTACAACAATTTATATCTTCAATCTTAAACTTACTGAATTTTGTGTTAATTACAGTTTCTTTTTAGTTTTCTATGTATTATAGTTATATTATCCACAAATAACTTCATTGAGTGTATTGACAGTGTGAAATTTTGCTTTTTTTTTTCTTTTCATCTTGAAGGAAACCATTTTAACCCTTTATCATTTTACAATACCTGCTATAATTTGTTGGTAAATACCTTTTAATATTTTAAGAAAATGACTTATTCACAGTTTGCTAAGAATTTTTAGTATGAGCAAACAGGACCTTTATGGATTTTCTGCTTCTATTGAAATGTATATTTAAAAATGTGATTTTTTTTCCCTTTAGTAAGGTACATCATTCTAACTGCTTTTCTAATGTTTAACCAATCTTGCATTCCTGGAGTAAACTCCCCTTGATCATGATAGATTATATTTTTATGCATTCCTGAGTTTGGTTGGTAAATATTTATTTAGGATTTTGCATCTTTGTTCATGAATTAAATGGTGTTGTAATTTTCATTCTCACACTGACTTGAGATACTGACTCATACATACGGATTTTAGTATTAAGCTTATGCTGACCTTACAAGATTAGCTGATGACTATTACATTTTTTTATTGTCTGGAAAAAACTAAGATGAATAGAATTATTTTTTCCTTTAGAGGTTAATAAAATTTGCAAGAAAAACAATCACAAGCTGCTGTTGTATTAGAAGATTTTAATCACTGATTTAATTTTTTAAATTCTTGTATGATTACTCAGCCTTTTAGATTCAACCATTGTAAGTTTTAGATTTCATAGAATTTGTTTAATCTAAAGCATAATTTGGCAACATTGTGCTTAGCTAATAATTTTTAATGTCTATAGCATCAGTGATTATTATTTTTTAATTTTAATATTATTATTGTATCTTCTTGTTAAATTTTTTAATTTTACCAGAGTTTTGCCAGTATTATCAGTTTTTTATCAAAGAACAACTTTTGTGTTTGTTGATCTATCTATTCAACCTCTGGTTTCTGTTTCCTTCGTTTGCTTTATTTTCCTAAGTGTTTCCTTCCCTCTTGCATTTTGGTGTACTATTCTTATTATAATTAGTGTTAAAATTTAGTAATTATATATGTTTAATAGAACTTTAGTCCCTTTTATGAAGACATTTATTAATAGTACATAAACATTTTTTTCTCTGAGGACCACCATAACCATATAACATAATTGTTTTTTATTATAACTTTGTAACATTTATTTACTTACATATTTTAATTGCTGTGAGAACACTTAACTTGAGATCTACCCCTTAAAAATTTTTTAAATGCATCATATATTATTGTTAAGTATAGGCACCATGTTGTACAACAGATATCTAGAACTTACTTGTTTCACATAATTGAAAATTCACATCCCTTGAACAGCAACCCATGTGCCCAATTCCTCTTTCATCCAGCCCCTGCCAACCACCATTCCATTTTCTGCTTTTATAAATTTGACTATTTTAGATACCTCATATCAATAGTATCATGTATTTGTCCTTCTGTGACTAGCTTATTTCACTTAATATAGGACACTACAGATTCCTTTATGTTGTCACAAATGGCAGGATTTCCTTGTTTTTTTAAGGATGAATAGCATTCCATTTTATGTTTATACCAACTATATTTTCTTTATCCATTTCCCCATTGGTGGACACTTAGGCTTTTACTTCTTGGGTATTGCGAATGATGCTGCAATGAACATGGGAGAGTAGGCATCTTTTTGAGATCCTGATTTCATTTCTTCAGGATACGTACCTAGAAGTAGGAATGTGGATGACATGGTAGCCTATATTTTATTTTTTTGAGGAATCTCCAAACTGTTTTTCATACTGGTTGCACCAATTTACTTTCCAGCCAAAATACACAAGGGCTCCAATTTGTCTTCATCCTCTTCAACACTTAACTTTTGTTTTATTTTATTTTTGGTGAATAATCATTTTAATAGGTGAGGGATGTTATCTCATTGTGGTTTTGATTGCATTCTCCATTTTATTTCTGATGGATAGTTTTGAAAGATATAGTATTCTTGGTTGGCAGGTTTTTTTTATTCTTTTCTTGTTTTTTTTTTCTCTTGAAGCAGTTTTTTCTTCCTTTCTTTGAATGTATTATCTCATCCTTTTCTGGCTTCCAAGTTTTCTGCTGAGAAATCTGTTAGTACTTTTACAAAAGCTTCATTTTACTTGATAAGTCACTTTCTCTTGCTCCTTTCAAAATTCTCTTTGGCTTTTGACAATTTTAATATTTTGTTAATTTTATTATGACCTCTCTTCTCTTGTACTTAAGTAAAATTATGTGTTAATTAAAATTTAAATGTATAGATTTATATAGTTTTATCCAAGCATTTTCAGTAAGTATCTTTTTGACAGTGAACATAGTCTATATGAACCTAATCCATTAATATTGGTTGAGATTTTTTTATTATCCTATATTCGTGGTTTTCAGAGATATTCTATGATAGCATAGAAGAATATTTATTCTTGACTTGTTGTATACAATAGTTTATGTTAATTAGATGAATGTTACTAGTTTTGTTTGAATCCTCTCTATACTTAGTGATTTAGAAATTACTAAAAGAAGTGTGATAAACTCTCTTTATCTCCTCATTTTGTTTGTTTATTGAATTCTGTGAACATTTGCTTTATATATGTTGAGGTATTGTTATTAGAGATGTGCAAGGTAAGAATTAGTCAATCTTGAAGAATTAAACCTTTCCCATTTCATTGTTGCTCCTTTTTCTCTCAATGTCTATTTTAGGTATGTAAAATATTAATAGAATAATATCTTTTTTATTTTTGTAAATATGGTCTTAGATTATTTTTGTATATATATTATTTTCTTAGCTGACACACATTGATTTCTAATTATTTCAATTGCAGCTACATCTTTATTTATACCATGTTATGATTGCATTCTGTTTATCATGTCTATAGCATTTGATCTTTCTTGTCTCTGTTCTTCTCTCCACTGTGATATTATTCTTCACTCCTTATTCCCCTAGTACTCTAAAGTGATCCATTTTATTTACATTATTTTAGTGGTTACTAGAGAAATTTAATTCCTTTACTTGATTTAAGTTTAATATTATGTTAATTGGTATCTTTATCCTCCTCCAAGACAGTACCATTTTAAGTACTTTAAACTTTACAAAATATTATAAAATTGTTGTAGCTTGTTTTCATTCCATATTTAAAAAATTATTCTATTAAATATTATCTTTATTGTATTAAATTTAGATTGTTAAGATACTTAGGACTTTGCATTTCACATTTTCCCATAAGATAATTTTCCTTTTGATTAAAGAAGATGTTTTATTGGAGAAGGGATCCATTGTGGGAAATTTCCTGTTTGAATATGTATATTTAAAATATTCTATTCTAAATTTAAACATAGTTTTAAAATATTGAAAATGTTGTTAATTGTCCCCTTCCTTCCAGCTTTAATGCGGAGAACTTAGTCATCAGTTTTATTGTCATTAAATTGAAAAGAAACAAAACTCCTGTTTTTTCCTTCTGTTTTAAAATGTTTTTCTCAATCCTTTGTTTAATACATTTACACTGTTATGTGTATAAATGTGGGTAGTTTATTTCTACTTAATCTTCAGGCAATATTTGGACTTTTTGAATTTGAGAATTTTTGCTTTAATCAGTTGTACTGATACATGTTCCTATAGGTAATCTGTGTAATGACTTTTTAGGACAAACACAAAAACCTAAAAGTTATGTTGAAATATATGCATATGCTAAATTTGGCAAAATTCTGCCAGATTGTGCCTCAGAATGACTGAACTAGTCAGAAATGCCAGAGAGTTTATATTCTCATTTTATCACCAAGTTTTGGTACTATCTAGCTTTAAATTTTTTTTTCATTTAAGGGATAATATTACATTACTCTTTAAATCTTCATTTTTCTTTTTACTAATGGCTTTTCACACTTTTTTATATGCTTGTTAGGCTTCTGAGTTTATTCTTTGGAATTTGCAGATTTATCTCCTATGCCCATAGTTCTACAGGGGGTGCAGAATTTCTGTTGATAATTTGCAGAAGTTCCTTTTATATTCTAAACATTATTCTCTTTTGATTTAGACAAAACAAAAATATCTTACAAATCTTCCATGTACCTTTTAATATTACTTTTAGTATCCTTTCTTGAAGAGAAATCCTTAATTTTAATGTATTACATCTTTCATTTTTCTTTTGTTTTATGGTCTGTCTCTTGACATTTTCTCTGGTATTTCATTGCTACCACCCTTTGCCACACTTATAGTCTCCTTCATTTTCTTATATACTGTGAAATTTTATCTTGGCATGTTTCCCTTCCTCTCTCTGGTGGTCCTTCATCTGTGGGATTAGTTAAAGAATGAGTTTTCACTTTTCTTCATATGGTAAGACATTTTACCCTCAACATATAAGGATAACATTTCATGTTACCATTGATTTATGCTGTCAAATTTATCCCATATTAAATTTCTACATATTTTTGAGTCCATCTATAGTCTCCCTGTTTGGTCCAATAATTTATGTTTCCATTATTGAGAAAACATCAGTGATTTTTATTTTTATAGCTGTGAGCTATGCCTTACTGTCTGATAGGTCAATGAACATTTTCATTTTTTGACTTTAGATTAACTTAATTATTTATATATTCTTCCATCTAATTTTAATGTGTCAAGTTTCTTTTAAAAAATACAGGTGTCTTAAAATGTATTTTATAATATTTGACTCATAAATCATAATATATACAACTTATATATACTGTGAAACTAAATATGTGGATCACATCTAGGCTTACTGCTATTGTCTCTTTCTTTTGATTATTGCTTTTATATATTCTCTTTTTACATATTGATGAATTTGCAGGTTTATGAATATTTATATCTCAAGGATTTTGTTTAAAAAGTTTATATATGAATAAAAAGAAGAAAGTACACATATATGTGTATAAGTATAAAAAATGAGGTATTTATTTATTCTTTCAATCCACTCAATCTATTCAGAAATGTATCTTGGTCAGGACTAGATCACAGCTTTGGAAAGACTTAGTCTTCTTTTGTTTCACCTTTGTTTATAGTTGGACCTTCAAAGTATTCTTGGTTCTTTGACCGTGAGTCTCATAGTTTCTGTCAATTCAGCTCTGAAAATTTGTAAGAGTTCAGATATTTGTTGCTTATCTCTTCAGCTCCCTGCCACATTCAGCTTCTTGAACAGGCTAATGCTTAAGGCAGATAATAGCACTGTTTTTAAGGCTATCCCTTTCTCCAACATGTCTTTGTTTCCTAAACCAGGCAATACTGCAGAAGATTTTACTCTTATAGAAACTTTCAAATTAACTATTCAACCTTCCCCATAAGAATTAAAATGGCCATAATAGCCGTTGTCTCATGAGGAAACCTAGTCATGCAGTTGAAGCCCTTCATGTTTATTATGTGTTACTCCAGCTGTGCACAGCTGGTAAAAAAAAAAAAAAAAGTTTCTTTTTCCCACAGACTCTTAGCCTGAGTTTAGCTAGTACCCAGCATCTGCAAATGCCCCTAAGAGAGAAATGTCTGGGGATTATTTAATGTAACTAACAATCTACAAATAGATAGCAGTCAGACTCAGTGCAGATCATAATTCCAAAAGACGCAATCCCCAACTCCATGATCCCAAATGTCGAAATCCCAAAACAAATATCAAAATCCCTAAAGATCAAAATCCTTAAAGTCTGAAATTGCTAACCTCTAAAACACCACTGAAAATCACAATCTCAAATGATTAAAGTCCCAAATGTTGAAATCCTGAAAGCCAAGTTCTGGGGAAGGGATTAGTGTGGTTTTTGCTTGCCTGCAGGATAGTTGCATCATGTTAGTTGCATCAAGTTAGAGGGAGCTATTGCTTTGTCATTGTATTTATTTGGAAATCAAGTATGGTTTAGGGAGATGTATATTGGTGTCAAATTCACCAGGGGTGGACTCGTGGACTTAATTTAGGTCTCAGTTATATTGGATTAAGAAACACCTAGAAACTTGGTAAAACATTATTTTGAATTTGTCTGAGAAAGTGTTTCCAGAGGAGATTAGTGGGTCTGAGTGTGTTAGGTGGGGAAAATCTGCCCTTAGAGTTGGCAGGCCCTATCTAATTGGCCAGGATTCTAGACAGAACAAATACAGAAAGTCTGGATTTCGTTGTCTTCTTTTGCAGCCTCTCTCTGAGAGCTGAGACAGACTGTTTTTCTACTGCCTTGGACGTCAGAGCTACAGGCTTACCAGCCTTTGGATGCTAGGATTTACACCAGTGGCCCCCTGGGTTTAGAGGCTTTTAGCCTCAGTCTAAGAGTTATACCATCAACTTCCCTGGTCTGAGACCTTAATGCTTGAACTGAGCCACACGGCCAGTATGCCAGGGTCTCCAGCTTGTAGATTGCCTGTCATGGGACTTTTTAGTCACCATAATCATGTGAAGCAATTCCCCTAATATGTAGTAAATTACCTCTCATATATCTAAATACATGTCTTATTAGTTCTATCTCTTTGGAGAATCCTAACACAGATTTGGTATTGAGGAAGCCAAATATCATTCCTACTTACTATATTTATTAAAACAAAATGGAAGACATCTGTAAAATTGTTCCTTTTTAAAAAGGTTGTGATAAATTAAGATTAATGGGATTGTGTCTTTCAGAATTATGGCCCTAAACTGGTCAGACCATATGTAATAGCAGACCTCTGACCCACAAACTCTGCAGTAAATAAATATTCCAGGAAGTGAAATAAAAATCTCTGCCTCAATCAGCCAAGAATGATCTGAATTGGTCAATGACTAATGACTTTCCTAATTTTTGCCCCTGCTTACAACTCAGGATCAATTAAAGAACGTCAAACATGCCCCTCAAAGCAATTACACAGGATGTCCCACTTGTAGTTAGCCTGCCTCCAGCTTCTCCATGCCAACAACCTCCAGTCAAAGCACACTTAAATGTTCCTTTTTTACTTTTTAATCATAAAGCTTTTCCACTCCCCTGCCTGCCTTCAAGCTTCTACCAAATGCAATGATTGTAGCTAGCTTCCTTTTTATAGCAAGCTCTAAATAAATAGCTTTTGTTCTCATGTGGTTTATCTTGTTTATTTCCACATAATTTATCTTGGAAAGGTTCTTCTCTCCATGGGATTTTAATTTATCAAGAACAGTTCATGATATTAATTTAAAAGGTTTTATTTTAATTTATCTGACTTTTTTTTTTAAAGTTACTGCAGCAGAAACATCAGCAAGCCATGGACTTTCAAAATCTTACTGGGAAAATAAGGCTAGGTCATACATTCCTAAAGGAATAATCAAAGTCTGAGACAGTTCAAGTGTTGCATATTGGCCAATTGTTTAATTAAAATGAAGTCCAGCTACCATCGCACAAAGAAAAATTCTTCTACAGGCACAGAATGTTGTCCTCTCTTCAAACCTCCGTTTCAATTCCTTAACCACAAAGTATCCTGGGAATTCTATTTGTTTTAAAGCAGGAGTTGGCAAATAAGGACCTCAGACCAAATCCACTTAGCCATCTATTTTTGTATTAAAAAAATATAGTTTTATTAGAATACAGTCACACTTTGTTTATATATTGTCTATAACTTCCTTGGTGCTACAATAGCACAGTTGAATAGCTGCAACAGAGAATGCATGGGCCGCAAAGCCTAAAATATTTACAAACTGGCCCTTTACAGAAAAAATTTGATGACTCTTAGTTTAGAGTACTTGTTTCAGATATTGTATTTTTTAGCTCTAGAATTTTCATTGGATTGTTTTTTTATAGTTTTAATACCTATCCTCATTGAATTAGTTCATACTTTTCTTTAAATACTTGAACACATTTATAACAGCTCTTTAAAAGTTCTTGACTGCTAATTTCATCACCTCTGTCATTTTTGGTTTTATTTATGTTGACTAGGTTTTCTCCTGGTCATGAGTCACATTTTGTTGCCTCTGTGTAAATATTTTTTATTTGATGCTGATATTATTAATGTTGTGTTGTTGCAAGTCTGGGTTTTGTTGCCTTCCTTTGAAGTGTGTAAGAATTTGTTCTAGTAGGCAGTTTTTTTGAAGGCAACTTCAAATAAGGTGACATTTTGAGGTACTGGGAGTCAGGACTTCAGTGTGAATTTTCAGAGAATACAATTCATCCTATAACACAGGGACAGTTGATCAAAAGACCCAGAAGCCAAGAATTCATCTTTTTCAGTTATTCAGATGTCTATTGGAAGTCCACCATAAGTTAGATTTAGGAAAAGAACTGAATTAGTTTGATCTGCATACAGAAAACACAAAATATCAGTGGTTTCAAAAAGATAGAAGTACATTTTTCTCTCATGTGAAGGAAGCCCAAGAATGGCCTGGAGTCCCCATGAATATTAGGGACCTGTCTTACTCCTACTGTTCTATGTCACTTGACACTGTGATCAAGGCTACTTCTTATTTCAAGAGGTCTGCTAGATCTTTATCAATCATGCCTATATTCTCAGGCTTTTTCCCGGATAAGTGAAATTCCTTTAAACATCCTTCTAGGAGTCCTGCAAAACGTTTCTATTTATATCCAATTGACCAGAATTTCAACACATGGACTCTTCTAGCTGCAAGGGAGCCTGAAAAATGTAGTATTTTGGTTGATATGTCACTTCTCCAAATAAAACTGTTTGCTTTTAAGGAAAAATGGGAAAACGGATATCTGGTGATAACTGGAAGTCTCTGCTACATTTGCCAAGGACTGATGGCAGATATATGAATAATGGAGAACTAAGGGCCTGCAATCAGACTAAAGGTCAAGTAAGAGATGCTATTTCTTTAGAGAAACCAAAGAATTTCCAAGGTTCTTCAGAGATTTGTCTTTGTAGTAATTAATGGTGAGAGTAAGAGTTACATTAGCTCCATTTACTAATGTGAAAATATAAATTTCTGAGCTCACCTCTCCAGTGAAACTCTAGATGTGTTTGGAATTATTCTGTTCCTACATTCTGTAGTCAGCAAGATAAGAATAGCTAGGTCTTTAAAAGAATGTACAAATCCATTTATCTATAATATTGTCAGGGTATGAATTAACACTAAAAGCTCTAGGCCATGCTCAATATTAATAATATAGGTTCTGATGTGTTAAATGAAATATCCATGTAGCCAGATCAATAAAAATTACGTTTTTACAAATCACTGGTTGTTCAAAAACAAAACAAAAAAATAAGTCTACCAAGCAGTGTGTTAACTATGTATTATCTAATTATTACTTTCAGTAACTCTCTCTGTTAAGTGTTATATCCTCATTTTATCAAGTAGGACATTGAAGCTTAGAGAAATTATTTAATTTTAATGGCAGCACACATTTTTAGTGACAAACTTGGGATTCATAGCCACATCTGTCTGACATCAAAGCCATTATGATAACATGAAATCTAATTATATATGAAAGTAGGAAATTAAGAGATAATCTCTTAAAAATCAGACAATTGGAGCTAAATCAGGTTTCCTGAGAGACACATGTCATGGTTTTCACACTGTTCGTGACATATTTTAAAAAGGCAATCGAGTAAAATAGGAATATGTATCCTAGAGAAGCTCTTATGGGAAAATAAACTGTCTTTAATCATTTAATAGTTCATAACATTGAGAAAGCAACACTTTGTTCTGCATGAGCTCAAGAATAGAACTAGGGAAAGAAGGCCGATGCATTTATGCTACGAAGAAGTTATTATTTTGTTTACTGTAGTGCTGAGCTATCTGCTGATAAAACTGGTAACATCCTAAAATGTGAATTTCCAATGTCAATAAAAGTATTCAGATCTGGTGGGGTACCCCTATGGTGGGTTGAATTCTGTCCTCCAAAAGATACCTTGAAGTCCTAACCACCTTTATCTGTGGGTGTGCCCTTATGTGAAAAGAGGGTCTTTCAGACATAATCAAGTTAAGATGAAGTAACACTGAATTAGGATGGGCCTTAAATTCGATGACTGGTATTCTAATAAGAGAGAGATTTAAAGACGCACACACACACACACACACACACACACACACAGAGGGAAGACGGCCATGGGAAAACAGAGGCAGCACCTGGAGTGACACGGCAACAAGACAAGGAAAGCTAAGGATTTCCAGTGATTACCAGAGTCCAGGAGGAGTTAAGGATTCATTCCTAGAGTCATCAGAAGGAGCACAGCCCTGATGAAATCTTGATTTCGGACTTTCGCCTCCAGAATGTAAAAGAATAAATTTCTCTTGTTTTAAGCCACCTGGTTTGTAGTACTTTGTTATGATAGCACTGGGAAACTTACACAGTGACTTTCAAACCTGAAATTTATAGTCTGCTCTATGGACACTGCAAGCCTTAGAGAAGAGAGTCCGGAAATAGGAAAGATTCAAAGGAGGCAGCCATCTTTGGTTGGCTTGTAAGAGAAAAGTAATATTTTATGTTATGAAAACAGAAAACAAATAAGAGCAATTGAGGAGAGAGAAATCATATGAGCCTATGCTCAAAAGTTAGAATAAGATACGATATGAACAAGAAGGAATTAGGAGACCAGTCTGACCAAGAACTAGGGGAGCTAGTTTTGAATTATTGTTTAATAAGCTTGGGATAATTAAGTGTTGGAGACTACAGATGGTGTGCAGTCCACCACAGAGAACTCAAACATGGAGGAGTTTGGGGGACAGAGTAAAGGATTAGAAAAAGAAGAAGTATGTACAGAAAGTAGTGTACAGGATTAGTCTAGAATTACCTGAAAGGTTGAGTAAGGAACAATGATTTAAGGCAATCTCTATAAAATATGAGCTTTCAGAAATGGTATTGGAAGATATTCCAAAAGTTTTTGAGAGGGGAAAAATGACAGGAATCAATAATAATAAGGAAAAAAAAGAGACAGAAAGAGATAATGCTAGGGGGTGGGGGGAAGAGAGATGAAAAGGGGAGAGAGAGAGAATCGACAATGATTGCATATTTTAAATCACTAAGGCAAGGGAAATAATAAAATTTCTGTTTAGATATGTTGATAAAAGGGTTAGGAACTAAATATTCTAGATTTTGTAGCAACTAGATCACAACCACTTAACTCCAATGTTGCATAAAGTGGCAAAGAAATCTGATTTTTCAGCTTTAATTTATTTTCTCTGGGCCACCTAATAATTTGCCATTTCTGGACAGAAGTGGATTTTACAGATCCGCATTTGATGTCTAAGAATCTTAAAGCAAATGATGTTGGATCTGTAGCATCTATTCTTCCAATTACCTCAAATATTTCTCATGCTAAAATTTCATTTCATTTCATTTCACTATGTTGTTATATTCTTTAGGCAAGTAATAAAATAATATTTTGAGGAATATCCAGGTATTAATGCAGATAGAGGGAAAATATTTCCTTCTGAGTATTTTTTTTTTAGAAAGGAAATCTAACAGTTTCCAAGGTAGAAAATATCAAACAGTCCAAGTCAGAAAGAATACATCTGTTCTTTCCTTTTAGTAATAGGTTTGCATTTTTAGCAATTCTTTCATGATTCAATGTCATCTCATTGCAGATGATTGCTTGTAAGCAAGCTCTTCTGATTTAATCTAGATCATTTCTGATGCAGGACATCGTGAAGGACTCAATTAGGAATGGAAATATGCTGTCCTATTTTCATGTTTCCTACACAAAATTTAAACTCAAATTCATAACAGCCTGTTAGGTTCAAAGCATAAGAGTATCTTTGTTCACTTAACATTTTTGTCAAGAATAATATGTAATGTCTATCATGGTGTATGATTACTGTGATTTGTGTATAGCATTCAATTCCTAACACTCGTTTTATTTATATAGGATTGTTAGAAAATTATTTTTCTTATCCTACTAGATGCTTTTCATCCTGAATATGACTTAAACACATAAATGCTTCACAGATATATTTTTTTTCTTTAACCCTATGGAAAGGATTGTTTTCTTTGATAATTCAAAATCAAATGAATATGTATAGTCTAGCAATCAGAAAATATTTTCACAAAACACAAGCTATAAACTAAATACCATTTGAAGTATTTACATTTTATTTCACAAACTTCAGGCTGGTAACAAGAGACTCAATGGTGTGAGGATGTCGATGTGTCTAGATCTCTTACATCATTTCTATGTATTTGACAAAACATTTGGAAGCTTCATCAACTTATGTCAAATTTGTAGTGAGGCTTTAGCTGGATTAGTGTCCACTTCAACTTGAAGTTGAATTCAAGTGTATCTAGTTGATTGTTTCCCTTGGCAAGAAATCACAATGCTAATGAAACTGGGAGGGAAAGGATTTCATTGTATTTTCTGCTGTAAGATGTAAGGATTAAAAAAGTGAAAAAGGTTTTTGAGAATTAAATGATGGATATGAATTATTTGGGTTACTATAGTATTAGAAAGTAATTAGATAAAACAATCATTATAGTGTTAAAGATTATGTCTTTTTCCAAGTTGAAAATGGTATATTTAAAATATTATTATGTACATTTAACTTAAAATAGTAGATTTTTGACTTGGTAGCTTTCTCTAAGTATCCCATCATTCTTTATAAGTATCATTATAAATATCATTATATAAAGAGAAAGATTTTGGACCTTTGACAGTAAGGCAAAATTAAACAATGGGGATATGGATTATTTTATAAAATATGATAAAATGATTGGTATGCAAATGCATTCTTTCCAAGACCCAAATAATTTCCTTGTAAATTACACATTTGCCATGCATACAAGTGAGGATATGATACATTCTGTTGAATTAAAAAGATAAACTGGAATTTTCTAGATATATTTTTCAATGATCAATCTGAACTGCAAAACTTTAAATTCCAAAATGAGTAATTATACTAAAAGGCATGATTGCTTCTAAAAAGTCGTGGAATAAAAATGCAATTTTAGCCTAGAATTTCTCATGAGAGATATTAGGCAAGTGATCTAGGCCTTCATTCTTGCTTAATTCTACTAGGCATTAAGCATTAATTAATTAACCAATCAATCAAATATTTATGGAGTGTTTATTATCTGCTGTAAATTGCCCTGGAGCTAAAATATGAATAAAAAAGCATTCCAGGTTCTAAGGAGTAGGTGCCTAGTTAGGGACACAGATGCAGAATTGGGTAATCACAAAGTACTGTGTACACCTAGTGACAGAAAGATACAGGGGACACTGGCCCTTGGAAAAATGATTCAGAAGATCGAGTTCGCCTTAGGAGCACTTCCATTTGACCATTTTATTAATTACTTTTTTATGAGACAAACAGGCTAACCTGTTTCTTACAATGCAGTGCTCCCAGCTACCATATTTTCCATCATTGATTTCAAGTACTGCTCTAAGTCTCATGGCCCTGGTTTTCTGAAAATTTATAATTAGAAGTAGAAAAACAAGAAATGCAACGAAGCATAACATATAGGGCTCCTGTTTAGTCAGCTTGGGCTGCTATAACAAAATGCCATAGACTTGGTGGCTTCTACAGTGGATTTTTTCTTTCTCATAATTCTGGAGTCTGGGAAGTCCAGGATCCAGATGCTGGCAGATTTAGTGTCCAGTGAGGGCCCTTTTCCTGGTTTGCAGATGCTGTCTTCCCCTATGTCTCCTATATCCTCACATGACCTTTCTTTTTGCTTGCATGAGGAGAGAGAGAGCTCTCATGTCTCTTTCTACATTTATAATGGCATTTATTCCATCATAAAGGCTCCATCCTCATGACATAATCTAATCCTAATAATCATCTAAAGGGCCCACTTCCAAATACCATCACAGTTGGAACTGGGGCTTCAACATGTGAATTAGTGGGGACGCAAACATTCAATCCAAGCAGCCCCTCATTTGTTCATACACATTCCATGGGCCTAGCATTTTTGTGAAAGCAATTTCCTTAAAGAGGACATACAAATTGCATATGATTCAAGTCATACAAAACCTTGATTCATTTCATTCATAGGCATATATTTTATTTTTTCTTATAACTTAAATATTATTTCTAATATGTGAACCATATAATATATATTTACTTAAACCTGAAATATCTACAGGCACTCTCTTAATCTAGCTCCCATTATAGGAAAAAGTAATAATATTAGTTAGTGGTAGCTCCAAAAGGAGGGAGAGAGATAGGTTGGCACAAGACCCTTTCCTTAAGATACTCAAAATATGATAAGATGGACCATTAACATCGCTGGCATGGAGGAGAATGGACCAGTGTTTTAACTTCCTTGCTACTCTCACTTATAGAGTGTAAATGTAAAGACACAATAGCTCAGAGCTGCGGAGGAGGTCCAAATTTTGAAGTCTATTCTATTTATATCTCTCCTTACATGCACTTTCACGATAGCTCTCTAATAATCCATTATCAAAACACCAGTAATTAGAAAAATAAGTGATAGGCAACAAAAACATATCCATCATTTCAAACATATTGGAAAGCTACCCATAATCAATTATGCATTAGTATAACAAGAATGAGTAATTACTTCTAAATAAAGTTGTTGTATTAAATTTATCTAATAGTGGCACTCTACCTTAATCAATCTTAAATTAGATCATTAGTTAATTAAAATAGGCACTAATTAAATACTTCTGATTTTTATTTGTATCATGAGATCAAATTTTCTAATGAAATTCAGTTTGAAGATTGGATATATATAGTCTTGTTTTTTAATTTCATTGCAATAAAGAGAGCTCATTGTAACAGGAAAGGTTTAATAAGACATTGCCACCACAGTTCAGAAGCAGCAGTATTGTTTTGTGATTATAGATCCGACAACCCAGGAAAATCGTCGTGACAGTTGAAATAGCATCACTTCATTTTATGATCTGTGTGGGGTGTAAATTGAGGCTTGCCATTTCCAACTCAGGAAACACACAATTCTAGAATATTATAACTGCAAATGCCCTTGGAATCTCTGAATGCAATGCCTACATTTTACAAGTGTGTACACTCAGGCCCCTAAATACTAAATACGACAGTTTGCCCATGATCAAAGACTTAGCAGTGGAGCGGAGAGGAGAAAAAATTAATAACTCCTGATTCCCAATTTGTGTTTCTAGTAATGTATCATTCAACCCTCTTCACATTGTCACATTTAACTGACTTAGTTATTCCCTTCCCTTTGTCAGTTAGCCAAGCAAGCTCTTCCTTTGATGTTGGGTTTTAACACTGGCTGATGTAGAGGAAGGACTGTTTTACTTCCTACAGAGTACTATGAAAGTTGGTAAGGGCTATCTAGCTGGATAAGGTGTTCATTCTATCTTGGGCCACTAATCTCTTCTTCCACTAACAACTTTAAGGTTTGGAACTCCCTAAAATAGCATATTTCCACAGACGCCAGGCGACAATTACCTTAGGTTTCAGGCTCAAAATTTGGGAAAGAAGGCATTTAATGTGTGAAAAAAAAAATACCAAGAAAAAGGACAGCAGAAATTGTAGTTGGAAAAGGAAAGGAAAATCTACTACTTATTGAAATGGCTTGGATAGTAATATTCACAATATTTTTAAAAACATTGTGATTGTACATAAAGTGATTACACGTAAATCTTACCTACTCTTGTATGTGTTCAATTATAACGTTTTATAATTTCTTTACAGTTTTCCTTTACATGAATTAAAGGAAACTTTTAATATGACAAGAAATACACTTAATTAACTTTCTGAGCATTGTAAAACATACTCACTTTAGACAGATGTAATTAATTTTGGTGGCATTATAAAGAAAACATTTGTGAGGAACAATCATATTCTGACAAAGAGTGAAAGGGTTAAATGCCTCTTAATCTCTTGAATTTGGCAAATCTCCCAAGGATTTTACTGAGACAGTTTATGTTTTCTGCCAGGTGGCTGCAAATTCACTCTACAAAAAGAAATTAATTTACTGAGGTATGATGCATCTTTTCTCTTTTCTATTCTGGTAATTGAATATTCATTATATAACAAGTGCTGCTAATTAGCCGATTATTCCATTTACTGGCAAATAATGAACTTGGTATTCCCATCAAACAGAGCAAGAGTTGAAAAAATTTCAAATTTTTGTTTAATCACTACTGCTTAGATAATTTAAAAAATCTTCAAAGCATACAATGCATTTCACTATAATGAATCCTTATTTAGTAACTATATGATTTAAGCTTTAATCTCTTCAAGGAATGGAAGTTTTAGGTTAACAATTAGTCAGTGTAACAAAATCTCTGATTTTAGTAAGTCTGTGTATTTGCCTGAATTTAGTAGTTTGACAAAAATTAAAAATGATTGTGAGAATTTCCTTAATTTGTATTTAAGTTGGATGTTTTCCTTCGAGGGCAGAGTTTGTTTTAGAAATTTTAATTATTTACTTCGGTATTTACTAGCCTAAGAGAAAAGTCTTACAAATTTTTCCATTTTGAAATCCATAAATAAAGTATTTAATAGTCAGCTCCCTATGGAAGCATCCTTTAAGGAAGCTCACCAATAAAAACAAGACACACAGACGTTTCCAATAACCAATTTAGTGTCTACAACCAGAGAGTGAAGAGTCACCAAAAACTGAGGAAAAAGTCTAAAGTAAAATATAAAGATCCAACCAACAGAGAATGAGAAAGATAGAAGAAACAGAAATAATGCTGAAGTAGAGATATAGTGGATCATGGTGGGAGAAGGGGACATGCATGTATATATTTAGAATTTGGAGGAGGACGTTCAAGAAAGAATCAAGTTCTGAGAATAATGATTTCCAATTTTCCACAGTAGGATGTAAATGGTTGATATTTAAAATTTTAAAATCAGGAAGAAACTTTATAAATATATTCTTCAGAAATATGAACAAAATTACCAGGAAAAACAAGAACAGAAATCAAAACCAGCCAGAATAGTTCAGAGTGGTTGCCCAGAGGGATGAGCCAGAAACTCAAGATTTTCTGTACTGTTTTGTGTAGACAACAGTAATGTAGAAAGAAATGCTTATAATGTAATTGAATGGTTTATAAAATATGTAATGGAGGATGCTAAACATGAATTATCCATCCAATCAGAGTTTTGGTCATGAGTGTTAATTGATGTAGATATATTCTGATGGTTTTAGGTTGGGTTAGGTATTAGGTATAAAATGTCCGATTTCCTTAAGTACTAAGTTGGACAGTTGCTATCTCTGACATTTCTCTTTGACAGTTCCTGTTTTATTATTTTTATTGTCAAAGTACATCCTCAGTCTTTCAAACACATGTTTTGGCCTGTGATTATCTTTCACATTTATTTTTAGAGCAATTTTTGTGAAACCATGGATAAGTCCAAAATTTGTATTATTTTGTATATGAGTTCTGTTGTGGAACCAATGCAACACAAACCGCTTGATATCAATGAAGTGTCTGGGAAGGATGTGGCTAATGAATGCATAGTACGTCAATGGTTTAGAAGTTCTCTTCTGGTGATTTTAATTCTGAAAATAAGCCAAACGGTCAATCTGAGACCGATGTGGATAATGATGAGTTAAAAGCTGTAGTGGAAGTGAATCCATCTCAATCTATGCATGAACTAGCAGCAAGGTTTGACATTATTATTCCAACAATACTGGACTATTTGAAACAAACCAACAAGGTAAAGAAGGTGGATAGATGGGTTTCCCATGAATTAAATGAGCAACAGAAGATAAATCGTCTCGAAGCTTGCCTTTCTTTGCTGTCATGACATAAAGGTGAACCATTTCTATACCGTATGGTTACATGTGATGAAAAATGGATTCTTTTTGAGAATCACAAGCATTCAAGCACAATGGTTGGGTAAAGATGAAGTGCTGAAATATAGTCTAATACTGAATATTCATCAGAAAATGCTAATGGTGTGTGTTTGGTGATCCAGTGCTGGTATTATCCACTACAGCTCCATGAAACTCAGTCAATCAATGACAGTGGATGTCTATTGCAACCAGTTGGATGAAATAATGAGAATGTTTGTGATAAAGCAGTCAAGATCGGTCAATAGAGACAGGCCAATCCTCTTGCAAGACAACACTCGACCACATGTCACACAGACAATGCTGCTCAAACTACAGCAGCTGGACTTGGAAACTCTGTGTCATCCACTGTATTCACCAGACCTTGCACCAACTGACTAGCACTTCTTCCAGGCTTTGAACCACTTCTTGCAAGGAAAAATATTCAACTCTCAACAAGCTGTGGAAAACACCTTTCATGATTTCATTGCTCTCCAGGCCTCTTTGCTGTTGGCATAGTCAAGCTACCAGTAAGATGGCAAAACTGTGTCAATAGTATAGGTGCATATTTTGGTTAATTGTATTGCTTCTTTTTTGAAATACAATAAACTACACTTTTGATTTGAAATTGGACATTTCATATTTGAGGAAAACAAGACATATGTAGGAGATTATATCATAACTCCTTTCCCCTCTGAGGAAAGCAGGAACTGGGTGAAAAGGACATCATAACTAGCTTGCTAAGTGTCCCTGAGTGTATGACTGAGTGGCATAGAGAACAGAAACCATGAATAGAAAAGAGTCATTAAATAGACAATCAAATCTAAAGACAGGTAAACCCCATAATGTGGAGAAAGACATGTATCTATCGAGGTTTGCTTGTGGAGATATTGATAGAGGTGATTCTGTGACATTCCGATGGCTGGCAACATTCAGTTAACAACGTGTCAAGGACTGTGGCTCTGTAAATCTGCCACAGACAGTCGGGAAATCTGCACCTAAGCTAAACCGAGCTCCTCATTTGTCTACTCCAGGGAGTAGCAGGGCCCCAGAAGACACACTGGGCACTCTGAATACTCTCTGAGCAGTATTACCTGCCCAAGTCTAAATCCACAGTTAGTGTCGGGAATGGAATCACTGGCATAAACTTAGGCTAATCAATGTTTATTCCTTGTGGCTGGGAGGGAAGCTGCGTTTTCCAAGAACACTGGTGTTTCACACAGGAAGAAGGGCTAGCGTGGCTGCTTTGTAGGTGATCTGCCACTATTATATATGTAAGTACTTGTAAGTTGGTCTCCTACTTCAAGTATTTATATCTTAGTTTTTCTGATCACATGAAACTGGACTAAAAAGTTCAGGAGGATGTTACAAAATGGTAGAGATATTATAGTGCTTCTGCTTTTTACTTCTCAACATGAGCTGCCTGTCTGAGGTTGATATATTTTCCCATTTGAAATAAAATTTATGTTTTTCTTAATAAGTGTATTTTACTTTTTAAATTTAAGTATTAACGTTAGATTTTATTACTCTTTTATATTTCTCGTACAAGTTTTCTACTCTATATATCATTTGGTTTTGTCCTGTTAGTATGAAAAGACTAATAGATTTGTTTCATTGAGATAGCCTAATATTTAATAGACAATATGTATTAATCATGGTGTGTTATTCTATAAATGCACCTCAATTACTAGTATTTTATATTTAGGATTTAGGGTTTATATTAATATGATATATTGACTGGCAATGTTTTTTCTTTTAAGGTATACTAGCTTACAGTTTTTAGTATCAAGGTTATCCTATTATACCAGTTTTACAAAGTAAGAATTGTTCTTTCTCTATTTGGAAAAGTTTAAATGACAAAAGTTATTAATACTTTCAAAGTCGAAGCAGTTTACACTGACAAGGTATAGGCCTAAGGCCTTTTGAAAGTATTTCTTTGAAAATTTGAACAATTTCTTCCACAATTATTGTTCTGCTCATGTTAGTTAAATTTACTGAGTTGTGTTATTATATAATCTCCTAAAAATCAGCTATTTTGTCTAGATTTTAATGCATTGGTATAAGGTTATATAATGTAGACAATAATCACTTTTTTTCTCTCTATGTTGATTATGCGATTGTTCTCAATCCTAAATTTATATAGTTACATTCTAATTTCTACTTGATTAGGAGAACTAGAGAAATACAGTTTTGTTCATTGTATTTTCAGCTATTGTATTTGATTGCATTCGGTCCTTATTTTTCTAAAAATGAGAGCATTTTTTCTAAAAATGATAGTTTATAACTATGAAACAACTACAACATTTCTCTAAAATTGTCTTAGTTATTTTTTATAGTCTTTCTGTGCATTTGAGGTTATGATAAAGAAACAGTGGGGAAACAGTGCTACATCATATTTACGAATATGGCCTGACTGTCTGTGTTCAAATCCAAGCCCTCCTACTCACCAGCTCTGGAACTTTGAAGAAGTGACTTCATCACTTTCTGTCTTCCTTTTTTAAATTCTAAAATGGGTTTTAAAATAGCACCTAACATTTTGGGGTAGTTTGGGAGTAAGTTAATTAATAAATGTAAGGAGCTTAAGTAGTACTGCCACATGTATGATTTTAAACAAACATTAAAAAAACAAATCCAGATAGTTTTAGCTTTAATGCATATTGTAGACTTAATCAATAATGTGATTTTCTTTGCCCTATTTACTTATTTTTTAACTTTAGATTGCATTTTGTTTAATATTTATATCTCATTTTCTGCTTTTTTTAGAATTTTATTTCAGGAAAATATGAGAGTACAAACATTTTGGTCACATTTTATATCTTTGCCTCTCCCTAGCAAGGGTTAGAGGTACTCCCCTCCCCTCCACAATGCTCACCACATCCCTCAGATGTGGGTCTAGCCCCGTAACCCCCAAATCCCTGGTGAACACCACCACCATTTGAGCACCATAGTGTTAATTAGTCAAAACCAATTTGATGGCGAGTACACGTGGAGCCCATTCTTCCGATTTTGTAACACCTCATTTTGGATAATGGGTCTAAGCTCAATCCAGGATAATACAAGTGGTGCTAGCTCACTGTCATTTCTTAAAATTGAGTAATATTCCATTGTAAACATATACCAAATTTTAATAATCCATTCATGAATTGACTGGCACTTAGGTTGTTTCCACATCCTTGCAATAGTGAATTGTGTTGCCATAAACATTTGGGTGCAGATGTCTTTATTATAGAATGTCTTATGTGCTTTTGGGTAGATGCCTAATAATGCTATTGCTGGATCGAATGGTATTTCTATGTTTAGCTCTTTGAGTAATCTCCAAATTCTTTTCCATAGAGGTTGCACTAATTTGCAGTCCCACCAGCAGTGTAAGAGTGTTCTTGTCTCTCCACATCCTAAAAAATACTCATCATCTCTAATCATTAGAGAAATGCAAATCAAAACCACAATGAGATACCACCTAACCTCAGTGAGATTGGCCTCTATCAAAAAACCCCAAAACAACAAATGCTGGCAAGGATCTGGTTTGTTTTTTGTTGACATCATTTAGTTCCTTAATTCTTCAGTGTTGGCCCAATGCCTCAAGAACCTGGCCATCAGCCAGGTCCAGGGCTGCTTTTGCTAGAATTCATACAGAATTTCACGATGAGTGTAACTAGAGAAACAAAACTATGTGATATATACATTATTGCTTATAATATTTGAATAGAATAAGTGAGAGAAGCCACAGGGCAGCAGAATCTGGATGGTCCCTCAAGAGCACAGGCTCAAAGCTTTTTGCATAAGTAATGTGCTTTCTCTTTGAAATATTTCTTCTCTGTGACACAACTCCTCTCCAGACCTTCACCAGTTGTATTCCCACCACTGATTACTATTTATTTAATTAGATAGTATATTAGGTTTCTCCAGAGAAGGGCTGGGGGTAGGAAGAGAAAGAGAGAGAGAGAAAGAGAGAGAGAGAGAGAGAGAGAGAGAGTTAAAGAATTGGTTCCCATGATTGTGGCAATTGGCAAATATGAAATCTGGCAGGCTGAAAATTCTGGCAAAAGTTGATACTATACTCTTGAGTCTGAAAGTAGTTTGGAGGCAGAATTCCTTTCTCCTTGGGTACTTCAGTCTTTCATCTAGAGGCCTTCAGCTGATTGGATAAAGCTCACCCGCATTGAGTGTAATCTGCTTTATTCAAAGTCTACTGATGGCAAATGTTAACCACATCTAAAAAAAAAAAAGAAATACTTTCAGAGTAACATCTAGACTGGTGTTTGACCAAACATCTGGGCACCATAGCCTAGTCAAGTGGACACATAAATTAACATCACAGATGGAATTTTGTTATTAGATTGCCTTTGCTCTAGTGTGAAGTTTACTGCTAGGGCTATTTGGGCTGGACTTTGTGTAGTGGGGCGATGATAGGGCCTTTAACTCTATCTGATCAGATTCCTCTGAAGTTCGATTATTCTCCCTCTTGTGGCTGAGGGTAGCAAATTTCACCACTTTGCTTGTTTTCTGCCCCTATTATGGCTGACACTCTCTGAAACCTGAATAACAATCTTTATTTTCACCAGAAAATACCCATGAAATAAAATGGAAAAATGGAAAAAAAAAATTCAATAACAGAATTCAGGTATTTCTGGAGCATATAAAGTACAAATACAAGTTACCCTGAATGGCCAAGCCAATGTAGGTGGTATTTTATTGGAATCATTGAAATTAAGTTTTATAATTTTTAATTACTAGTATCGATTTGGTAGATAAAAATAGTATCATTACACTATTTCATTAATACATGAAAGTTTTTAACAAAGTTAAAGAAAAGCAGAAGACAAATTAAAAGCATGTTGACATCACCAAAAACAAGGAAAGTCTGAGAAACTGGCATGTTGCTCCCAGCTATAATAGAGTAATAAAGATTAGACATAACTTCCCTTATAAGCAGTGCAAAATTAGAAAAAAATACATATTAAAAACATTTTCAAACATTCAAGAACTGGCAGCACAGAAATGTGATCCCTGAGAAAAGGAAAACAACTGAGCGAAGCCTATGATTGCCCCACTTTTCTGTCTGGAGGCAGCTTCTGGACCCCAGGGACATGAAAAAGAACCCCCCAAACAGCCTTATTGCCTCATTGAAGTGAGGAGATGAAGACTAAAGTTTGGGGAAGCTGGGGTAGATTTACAGGGAAGTGTGACAGAATGCAGAAAGCAATGCAGAAAATTAAGATCCAGAAAACAGAGTAGTCATCTCTTTGTCTTTGTGTCCTTCTAAGCAGAATGTCTTCTATGTGCAGACTGAAAGTCCCCAAAGCTGGCAACAAGCCACCAGGGAGTTATAAGTTCAATAATTTTCAGAGCTTACAATGTTGAGGAGCTGTTTGAGCTCTAATCAGTCAGGAGAGATAAACTTCACTGATCACTTGCAATCAAGAAGAGACTCCAAGTGGGTCATACCTTAGCAGCAGAAATAAAATATTCCCAGAGTGGAGGCTGCTCCAGGCTCTCTCTAGAAATGTTTTTTAAATAGACCTAAAAAGAATCAAACTCATTTGCCAATAACTGCCTGCCAAAACAAAGCCTAACATTCTCTATAGAAAGATATTTTTAAAAAATGATACTCAACAATGCAATTTTTTAAAAGTTCAGCACCTAATCAAAATTCTCTAAACATACCAAGAAGCAGAAAATTTTGAGTCAAAACCAGGCATTTTTCAAGTCAATAGAAATAGACCCCAAAATGTCAAAGATGATGAAACCAGCAGACAAGAATTTTAAAAGAGCTATTATCTTTTTGTACAGATATTTAACTGATAATATGAACATAGAAAAGGGAGAAATTGAATATACAGAAAAAAAAAAGTCCTAACTGAATTCTTCCTCTCTATTACCAGGGAAAAAAGATAGGGATTTTTACTCTTGTTTCTATTCAATATTGAATTGAATATTCTAGCTAGTGAAATAAAGCAAGAAAAAGAAACCTAGGCAAAGAGCTTAAAAAGAAAAGCAAACAGTCTTTATTTGCAAAAGATAATTTTACATATGTAGAAAGTCTAAGGAGTCTAATAAAGGCTACTAGAAGTAATAATTGACCTTAGCAAGATTACAGAATACAGAACCAATTTTAAGGAATCATTTAGAGGACTATATAACAGCAATAGACACAATTTTAAAAAATAAATAATAACATTATCAAAAACAAAGTATTATTAGATATGTTTAAAAATATGCTAATAATACAATGAAAGCTATAGTTTTACAATGAAAACTATAAAACATTACTGAGAGTAATTAAGGATGGCATAAGTAAATAAATGGGCGTGTTTACCACATTCCTGTGTTGGAAGACTCAACATTTTTAAAGTGGCAATTTGACTGAAGGTGATCTATAGACCTAACACAATCCAAATCAATATCTCAGCAGATATTTTGTTTTTGTTTCTTTGTAGAAATTGACAAGCTTATTCTAACATAAAGATGGCAATACAATGCTTTAAAATATCCAAATCAATTCTGAAAAAAATTAAAATGTAAATTGGCTGGTTTTAAAATTTACTATAATGATACAATAATTGACACATCTGTTTCAATCAATTTTGACCAAGGTGTCAAAGAAGTCACAAAAGAGAAAGAATGGTCTTTTCAACAACTGGTGTAGAAAAAAACTGGATATCTATGTGCATTTTAAACAGTGAATCTTGATTTTTACCTTTTGTGTGCACAATAATTTAACTCAATATGAATCACAGTTCAGAATATAAAAGCTAAAATTGTAAAATTTGTAAAAAACTAACAAAAATACTTGGGAGAAAATTCTTGTTACAATTGACTATGTTTCTTAGATAGAACAGAGGTATCATGAATAAAAAAATGATAACCTGGACTTCGTCAAAATTAAAAATTTCTTCTCATTGAAAGTCATTGTAAAGAAATTGAAAATTCAATCCACAGATTAGAGAAAATATTGTGATGCATAAATCTGAAAATATCCTTATATTTACAATTTAATATTAATAAATATATCTAAAGTATTCTTGTATACAAAATATTTAAAGATCTCTTGCAGCTCAATAATAGTAAAAAAAAAAAACCAGAAAAGCATATTATAAATATAGGAAAAATTGAAGATGCACTTTTATCAAAATATATGAATGACAAATATGCACATAAGAAATGCTCAAAAGTAGTAGTCATGAAGAAAATGCAAATTAAACCAAATTAAGATATTACATTGTTACTGTAATGGTTAAAAATAAGGACTGATCAATATCAAGTCTTGGCAAAGATTTGGAGCCATTGGAACTCCCATAAATTGCTGGTAAAGTGATGCAATCCTTTTGGAGCACAGTCTTTTTGTTCTTTAGAAATTTTAGCATTAACTTTTCTGAGAACCTAACAATGCTACTCCTAGAAGTTTACCCAAGAGAAACAAAAATATATGCAATATAATTTTTTCACAAACGTTTATTGAAGCTTTATTTATAAAACCCAAGAATTGAAAACTACCCAATTCTCCATCAACAGTGGATGGATAAACAAATCGTGGTATGGTCAGACAATGAAATGCTAGACATAATTAAAGCAAAGAAGTAGTGATATACAAAGAAATATGTTAGAGTCTTAAAAATATTAGACTGATGAAAAGAATTCAGAACAAAAAATTATGTGAAATTTTGGAAAAGACAAATTTAATTAATAATGATTGAAAGCAAACTAGTGGTTGCCTGGAGCCAGGGATGGAGGGAGGTGTTAGGTCACTTTTTTGGATGGTAAAAATGTTCTCTATCGTGGTTGTGATGGTGACTGCCAAGGTGTCTGAATATGTAAAATTTTATTAATATACAAATGAAATAGTCATATATTAATGTATATAAATTAGCCATTGATAAAGATGCTATTAAAAAACATGGTTTCAAATACAAGGGAAGATTTATGTTAATACTACCACTTGTGGTAGATCATTTGACAATGTGCATCAGGGGCTTAGAATGTCTTCATGCCCATTCATGCAGTAGTTTTAATTCTAGAAAATCATCCTGAAGAAATAAAGCACATACATTAGAAGGCTATTCACTATGGTGTTGCCAAAATAGAAAAAAAATAGTTTAGAATTTACATGTACAAGCCAGGCACAGTGCCTCAAGCCTATAGTCCCAGATACTTGGGAGGCTGAGGTCGGAGGATTACTTGAGCCCAGGAGTTCAAGACTGCAGGTAAGCTATGATGAGACCATTGCACCCCAGCCTGGGTGACAGAGCAAGATCACCTCTTAAAAAAAAAAAAATTCACATATAATATAAAAATCAACTTTTGGTATAATGTTTTGAATAAAAAATAAATAAGTAAATAAGGTAAATATGGAATTTATTTGAAAATATTCTATATGTTTTATTTTTTATTATATTAATACAAGAAAAACATGTTTGAGAAAAAGTTGGCAAAAATGTATTAAAAATTACCTGTAATACCACCTTTTGGATATTAAGACTACTAACAATTTTGTAGAGCTTATTTCTAACAATTATGTAAAATTATACAATATGGGTATGTATATATTTATGTAAGCATATTAGATGTATACTTTTTACATTCCACTTCTCAAAATATGAAAAAAATATTATGAAGCATTCATAGAGGTAATCTAAGAGATGGGAATCTTGGTGATTTTTAAAAAATTTTTTATTTCTTTGTTTTAAAAATAAAATATACATATGATAATATAACAAAATAGATCCAGACCTAAAGATGAAATGATATCTACATTAAAGAATAATATAGAACAATTTTATCATACATATATTTTCATGTTTTTGTTGCTATTGGAAATGGTATTTCTTTTTAAATTCCAGTTGTTCGTTATTGGTATATAAGGATATGAGTTACTTTTTCATATTGATCTTTTATTCTATGTCTCTATTAAGCAGACATTATTTCTAAGAGCCTTTTAAATGGACTGTTTATTTTTCACCTACAAAATCATGTTACATTTAAATAAAGAAGTTTTATTACTTCTTTCCAATCTGTATGCCTTTTACCTTTTTGTTTGTTTTTCTTATTGTCCTGAATTGTGATTTCCAGTGTGTTTTCCAGTGTGTTTCCAGTGTGATTTCCAGTGATGTTAAACAGAAGAGGTGAGAGAGGACATCCTTATTTTGTACCTATTTTAAGTTTAAAACATTCTTGGTATTACCGTAGTATTACCATTAACTCTCACCATTAATTATAATGTTAGCTATAGGTTTTCTATAGATCTGTAGTTTTATTTTTCCTTTTCACAAACAGATGTTGAATATTGCTGAAAGCTTTTCCTGTATCTATTGAGATAAACATGATGTTTTACTCATATAGTCTGCAAATATGGTGAATAACATTGATTTTCAAATACTAATTCAATCTTATATCCTGAGGTGAATCCCATGTAGTTACAATTTTCATCGTTTTTATGTATTGCTAGCAAATTACTAATATTTTGTTGAAGTTTTTGCATCTATATTCATGATGGTTGTTTTCTCTTCTTGTTATGTTTTCTGTCTTATTTTGGTATTAGAGTAATGCTGGCATCAACAATTGTGTTGGAAACTCTTACCTCCTCTTCTGTTTGCTGGAAGTAATTTGTAGAATTGGTAATGTTTTTTTTAAAATGTTTGGTAGATTTTGCCAATGCAACCTTCCAGGTCTTGAGGTTTCTTTTTTGATAGAATAGAAGATAGACAACTTTTACCTAATGTATTTTAAAGCTCTGTTTTTCAGTGCTTACATGTTTAGGACTATTATATCTTCCTAGGCAATGTACCCCTTTATCACTATGTAATGGCCTTCCTTAACACTGACAATATTTCTTGCTCTAAAGTCTATTCATTTGTTGTTCTATAGATATATAGCTTTCTTTTAACCAGTGTTTGCATGTTATAACTTTCTCCTTTCACTTTTAATTGTCTTTATGTTTTCAGTGGATCCTTACATCATACAGATTTTTTGCTTTTTCTACACACAATCTTTGTCTTCTAACTAGTCTGTGGAAACCATTATTATTGCAATGATTGGATTAAAAATCTATCATCTTTTTAGCTGTTTTATTCCACTTGTCCTCTGTTCCCTTTTTAATCACAGTTATTTTAAATAGCTTGTCTGATTGTTCCACTGTATGCATCATACCTGAGGCTGGTTCTGACTAGTGCTTTATCTCTTCAAAGTGCCTTTTCCCACTGCTTTCTTTTAATTGAAAGCCTGGATGTCTTGTATCAGACAGTAGACACTGATGTAAATGTTTTTTATGCTTGGAGATGAGTGAGTACACCATTTCTTCAGCTAGGACCTTAGTAGCTGGGATGAGTTAAGGTGTGTTATTTTTAAGAATATTCACAGTGTACCTCAGGATTAAAGTTTGCCTAGTAGTACCTTGTATTTAGGGTGTTGCCTGGTTTTCCAGAGGTCATTTTGTCAATGACTGCTTCCTTCTTAAATTGGGTCTTCCTTGTTCCCTAGAGAAAATCTGTCTCTTTTAGCTCTCCTAGCTATATTTCATTGCTATTTTTATTCAATACTGTTAGCCTAATGTTGAGGGCTGGCAGAGAGTGTACTAGTATGCTCTGAATAAGCCTTGGTCTAAGTCAGGCCCTGTGACTCTGGATCTCAGGGAACATTTATGCATGTCCCTTCTCTTGCTGTAGTGCTAGGCATAGCAAATATTCCTGCCCCTCCCCCAAGTAGGTGATTTATTTTCACTTTCCTTCCTCCACTACAAGTGGCTTGTTCTTGTGCCCTAAGGTAGCATTTTCTTTTTAAGATGTTATTTCCCCTGCAGGTGAAGGCACATGTTCTACAAGGAGAAACAGGGAGACAGGTCTGTGTTTGTATCGGCAGTGATTGCTGTTTCTTCTTTCAATTAATACCACAAGAAAAGCTTCAAAAAATTCTCCCTCATATTCCCTCTGATGACCTAGTGGGGCTCCATGGGGAAAAGGGCTGCAAGAATATGCAGAACCTCTTCTAGCTGTGGCCTATGGGGGCTTCACATTCAGTGTTTAACAATTTCAAAAAAAAAATCACCTGTATCTTATTTACTTACACAAATCAGTGATGTTTGCTCCATTTGAGCAGATGTTCAGGTCCTCTTTCTCCCTGAAAGCAGCTGTCTTTTTCTAGATTTATGGCCACTTGGTTGCCCTGAGACCTCGATTCTCTGGGAGGTTTGAAAAATACCATTAATTTGCAGTTTCTCCAAGTTTTTCTTATTATAAGGATAGGACCCGAACTATTTACAGCTCTTTACATCTATGAGCTTGATTGCATTTTTTGATTGTATTTATGAATTGTCTTTCTAAAAAATTACAGTACTGCCTAAGTTGATACATTAATAGCATTAAGATTATTTAGAGGACAAATAAATAAGAACAAGAATTAAAAAAGAAAAGGAATGTGGTGCTTTAGAGAACTTGGGAAGACAAATATTAAAATATAACTTCTAATGTTTTCTGTAATTTTGATTAATATAATTTCCACTAGTGGCTATAAAATGTTTTGTTCAGTCCTCGTTACTTAGAATTCTAATAATTGATTGTACTGTGGCTATTTATTATCGATAACCTTGTATTGCCAGTAGAGGTTAACTGATGCCTGTTGTCCCCTTTGAAATTCAAAAAAAAAAAAAAAAAAAACCTGAATGAGTCACAAGCATGAGAGACAAATTTCTCATCTATATAGCTCATTTAGCATCATTCTTCTCTCATAGGATCCTGTTTTTAGAAATAGAGATCCTAGTCACCTTGAGAGACTATGTTGGATGCTTTCATTATTGTCCTAAGGCTGTTTCTATTTTTACAGTTTTACCCAACATTCATCTGGCTTTAAACTGGGACATCAGCCCTCTGATTGTCTTGCTCAGCATCCAAATTTCCCTTTCCTGAGTACCAAAGGACAAATGTAAATTTAACCATCCACTGCCTACACATTAGCATTGCACTAAGCAATCAAATACAGACAATGAACACTTTCCAACTGTAGTCCAGTTTAATTTCCAGTAGTATGAATTTGCCAACAAGCCAAAGTATGATATACCTCCTGTCTACCTTCTTGAGCATTGTTTTTCATAAAATTTAGAACCAGATGTCTCAGCTTTTGTTAATATCCATGAAATAATTCTCAGTTTAAGAAACCATGTTACACATTTTCAGCCTAAAAAGTGGTATCTAGAGCACTGGAGTGATGCACTAGAAAGCAACTTATTATTCCGTTTTTTTCTTCTTTTTATTGCTCTCTCTTTTTTTTATATTTTCTGGACCAAATCTTAACATCTAAATTTCATTATGGTAAAAGTTATCTCTGTAATGTACCTAATATAATGTCATTCATTTTAGGACAAATGAATCTAGCAAGTTATTGAATTTATTATGGTCATTAGTCAAGGCTTTGCTTCTGAGATTATATCTCTCCAGTTGTGTGTGTGTGTGTGTTTGTGTATGTGAGACATAGTGTGTTTTAGTTTATTTTCAGTCTATGATCAAATGGAAAATGTATTCAAAAGGAGATAAAGATTAGGGAACCAAAAACAAAACCTTAAAATATCAATGTTACTGAGTCTATACTCTCAGACTGCTTAGACTGGTTTCTAAGCCTGCCTCTTCAAAGAGGCTGTGGTAGTACACTGCATTTGCTATAGATTTGTATCTGAGTATTTTAACATATTTGATATTTTGGTGCTTGCATTTTTATGGTCATATGAAAATTATTATTATAATTGGGATTAGGTTTTCTTATCCTTAAATGTTTCATTTGTTGTTTTGTTATTGAACTAGTCATTTCTATGCTATGCTATAGATTCTGTTTTAGTGAATTTAAAATCATGTCTCATGAACATATTCATCTTTAAAGCCATATCTCAACCAAAAGCATTAATCCTTTGATAATTTAACAAGTGCTAAGCTAATTAAAATCTTCTGTAAAATGATTTCATTTACTAAAATTTTTTATCATTTCTACTTTATTATCAAATGGATATTTTAAATATATTGAAAACTAACTTAATATAAAATCTTATTCCTATGGCATGCATTATACTAAGATAATAAAACTAATGCAAGATTTAGTATCAGGAGCATTGAGTTTAAGTATCAGGTCTATATCTATGTGAATTTGATAGTCATATATTTTTTTTAATAGCTTTGATTTTCTCATTTGCAAAATCGTTAGAAACAGCATTGCCCTACTACTTCATAGAATTTTGTGATAATTACCTTATGTAATATGTGTAAAAAATTTATTACTTATTAAACTTACATATTTTCATTATTTAAATTATATAGATAGATGAATAGGTATACATATATATGTATATACAGTTAGACAAATGGATGTGTTCTAGGTTTGGCAACTGAAAGTGTAGTTTTACCAAATGGCTCTATCTGGTAAAGGATAAAGATAACAGGAGCTATTTCCGTTCTCCTGGAACTTCATTCTACTAGAGGTAATAACTTAATGCGGAAGCTACTTCAAAAATTGTAAGTGATTTAAATAAAATTAATAAGGGTAAAGTAAAAGTAAATGAATAAGGTTGGGTAGAAGCTATTTTAGATTGGGTAGCAGGAAAGCTCTTGCAAAGGTGACATTTGAGTAAAGAACTAGATGACAAGATCAGATAGCCAGTGAAACAGTTTTAAGATGAGAACAAGGTTATTACTGAGCAGGAATAGAAAGAACAGTGAGTTGTGAGTTGGAATCATAGTGAGGTAAGGGGATGGGGAAATGAAAAATAAAAGGTAGGCAAGATTTATAATGGGGAATCCATAAGATGCTGAATACCTGTAGATACTTAAAGACTAATGTAGGGATTTTGAATTTTCTTCTAAAAATCCTAGGAAGCCATTGAAAAGTCTCAGCCAGATCTTAAAAACACAAAGAGAAGACAAAGAGAGAAGCTAGAAGGCTATTGTAGAAGTGCACCTACGAGATAATGGGAATTTAGAACAGGGTAGAGTAACTGATTTATGGGAAAACAGGCAAATTATAGATGTGTTTATTTTGGTAGTGAGAGAAAAAGAATAAAAAAAATTGCTTCTAGGTTTTTGGTTTGAGCAACCTAAATGGGGTATTATTGTAGTGAAAACATTTATATTAAGAAATTAGCAATTGTAAATTGAATTTACTATGTACTAATACTTTAAAGCTTTATTCCTAGAAATGTTATGTGCTTAGGTATTTAGACAAAGCCACAGAAATATTTATTTAATTGATGACTCTTTTGCTACAGGAATCACCCAGTGTAGAAATCAGTGACCCCCTAAATGATCTACAATGTATTCTGGTCACCGACATTGAAAATACTTTGATTGTCAGAAAAGATCAAAAAGTACAGTTTGTAATAATAATTAGGATTGAGTTCTCGGAGGAATACAAATACAAAGTTCTTTCTTCAAAATGGATAGAATTACATGGACAAAATGTATATGTACAAACAAGCCAAATACCAGCATAAATAAATAAATAATGTTGTTATCAAAACAAGTAAAGAAGATATTCAGTTATTTAAGGGGGTTAACTATCAACAGCTTTGAAGTGTGAATAGTTCATTTTGTTCATTTGTTTTGTACTTGCTGGATATAATATCTAAGCAAGAGGAAAACATAACAATTATCAACTCATATTTAGATGGTAGATTTAAACATAACCAGATGATCATACCAAATGTGAGTGGTCTAAAAACTCTAATTAAAAGGCAGATAGTTTAGACTGGATTAAGAAAACAAATACATGCTACTGCCAAAATACTTAAAATATAAAGACACCAATGGGCTAAAATTTAAAAAGTAGAAAAAGATATGCCATGCTAATAGTAAAATGTTAAAAATAAGGCTATAGTGGTTATATAAATATCAGATAAAGTAAATTTTAAAGCAAAAAATTGTACCAGGTTCCAAGAGTGTCATTTCATAATGAGTTCAGTTTATCTAGATGACATTACAGTCTGAAAACTTCATGTACCTAACACCAGAGCTCTAGAACATATGAAACAAGACTAATGAAATTGAAAGGAGAAATGGACAAATTCACAATTATAATAGATGATTTCAACAACATCCTCTCAATAATTGATAGAACAAGAAGACAGAAAATCCAGAAAGTGTATCAAACAGTTGAATATTATTATCACCTATTTATACTAATTTATATTTATGGTAGACTTTACCTAACAAGAGCAATACACATTCTTCTTGAGTGCAGAAAGAACATTTATTAAGATAGATTATATTCTGAGTGATGTCTAACACATTTTTAAAAATTCAAGTTATGTAAAATATATTGTCTTCCTAAAAGGAAATAAAATTGGAAGTCAGTAAAATAAAGATTCCTAGAAAATCTCTAAATATTTAGAAACTCAATTAACATATTTTTAAATAATCCATAGGTCAAAAAATGAATATGAAAATTATAAGGTAACCATATTTAAATAAAAATATGACATAATGTTTTTCTCTGATCACAGTGAAATAAAAATTAGATTCTAATAACAAGATAAACAAGAAATCCCATGACACCGGGAAATTAAATAAAACACTTTTAAAAATTTGTTAGTTCAATGCAAAGATTATAATAGAAACTAGAAAAATATTTTGAACTAAATAACAATGAAAGTACAACATAACCAAAGTTGTGAGATAATATTAAAACAGAGCTTAGGGGGAAATATTATAGCTTTAAATTTTATGTTAGAAAAGAAGAAAGTTCTCAGATTCAATGAAGTTCACTTAACCTGTAAGAAACTGAAAAACAAACAAAAGCCTCAGCAAATTAAATCCAAAGCAAACAGAAAGAAGGAAATAGTAACGATAAGAGGAAAATTCATTGAAATAGTAAGAAAAAAGCATCATTGAAATAGTAAACAGAAAGTGACAAAATTAATATAACCAAAAGATGGTTCTTTTTTTAAAAAAAAAACACTAACATTGATAAATATTTAACCTCATTGATCAGAAAAAAAAAGAGAGTCAGAGAGAAACACAAGTTGCCTATATCAGGGAGAAAAGAGATGACTTTATCATAAACCATTCAGAAGGATAATATGGGTCTCATTAAATGTGGGACACAACTGTATGCCAATAAATTGGCTATTCTAAATTATATGGAAAAATTTCATGAAACAATAAACTACCAAATCATAACAGGGTTTTTTGAAGAAATTTACAAACAGATTCAAAGATTTACATGGAAATGTAGAGGAACTAGAAATAGCTACACTTTGAATAAGAAGAACAAATTGGAGTACTTCATCTAATTTCAGGATTTATTATAAAAGCTACAGGGATCAAGACAGAGTGGTATAGTCATAATCATAGTTACATAGGTTAATGGAATAGAATACAAAGTTCATAAATAAACCTACACTCACGTGGTCAATGGCCAATTGATTTTTGAAAATGATGCCAAGGTAATTCAATGTAGAAAGGTCATCTTTTCAAAAAGAAGTGTTTGAACACCTGGGTATCTGTATGAGGAGGGTGAAAACCTCAACTCTTATTTAACTCTATACATAAAAATTATCTTAGCAACTACCATGGATCTAACTCAATAAGCTCAAACTGTTAAAATTTTAAGTGAAAATGCAGAAGAAAATCTGTTACATTCGGTTAGCAATATCGTTAAACAGGCCACTAAATACACAAACAGAAATTAAGGTAATAAAATGGACTTCAGAAAGATAAATAATTTGCCGAGAAAAAACACACTTAAAAAAACACAGCAAAACAAAACAAAAAAAACCAGGGTACTGGGAAACAAGCCAGGTACTGGGAAAATATTTTTATAAAGAATAGATTCCAACAAAGTGTTTATATGAAGAAGATACAAATAACTCGTACAATCCATAATAAGAAATAAAGCAATCCAAGTGAAAACACACAAATGATTTGGCACATCAGAAAGATGCGAATTCACACCACAAGTAGATGCCATCATACATCAGCTAAAATGACTAAAGTTAAACAGACAGTAGTATCTAGTGTTGCAGAGAATTTGTAGTATTTAATAACTGGAAATCTTGTACATTGCAAGTGGAAATGCAGCAAGGTATGCTCTCTTTAGAAAACAGTTAGGCATTATCTTAGGTAAACGTACATTTGCCATATGACAAAGCAACTTCACTCCTAGGTATTTATCTAAGAGAAATGGAAATATATGTCCACAGAATTGTACATAAATGTTCACAGCAGCATTATTCAAGTTTGTCAAAATCTGTAGGCAACCCAAAGGACCATCCACTCGTGAATGCATAAACATATTGTGTATATTTATTCTGTAAAATACTACACAGGAATAACAAACACAGCAACATCAATCAATCTCACAGCGTGCTAAATTTAAAAAGTCAAACAGAAAACACTATGTATGAATACACTTATATGAAATTCCAGAAAAGGTACAACTTTGAAAAAGAAAGCAGACAGGTTGTTGTCTGAGACCGTGGCTGTGGGGAGACGGCTGACTGCAAAGAGATACCAGGAAACCTTTTGGGGTTTTGGTCTTTGTGGTGCTTTCACAATTGTACACAATTACTAAAATTTCTCAAACTGTACATTTGAAACTGATGAAACTGACTGCATGTAAATAATATATTAATAAAAAAGTAGAAAAAAATCCCAGTAAATATGTCACCTCCTGGGAGGCCTCCCTAACTACCCTATTGAAGTATTTCCCCTTACACCTCAGAAACTTAAATGTTGGATGTCCGTTTCTGAAGTTAGTCTATGCTATGAAGGTTTGTGACCTGTATACCTTCCAGATAATTCCTCTGTGTTTTTATCTTACAATGAAGGAAAAATACAAATTAGAAATAACCATAGAGAAATATGGTAGAAAAATAATAAATAAAAACCAACAATGACACCTTGGAATGTCAATGTATAAAAACCAAAGATACAAAGTACTAATGCTAAATGTTGACAGAGAGGCTAAAAATACATTATGCAGAGGGGGGCAATGATAGAAATTATGATTGATTTCTCATCAAAGACATGGAATCTTTAAAATGCTGGAGAAAAGGTCAAACTATCCTTTGTCCTCAAAAAGAGATTTGATATTCATGGAAAACATCCCTTAAAAATGAGGGGAAACACATATCTTTATAAAGGATTGCTATCCAAAACATACAAAAAACTCTCAAAATTATACAATAAGAAATCAAATATCCCTATTAAGAAATGGGTGAAAGATCTGAACAGATACCTCACCAAAGACAATATACAGATGCCAAATTAGCATATGAAAAATGCTCAACATAATATATCATTAGGGAATGGCAAATTAAAACAATGGTGATATACCATCTATCAGGATGGCTAAAATCCAAAGCTCTTGACTTACCAAATACTAGTGAGGAAATGGAGCAAGAAGAGCTCTTATTCATTACTGTTATAGATGGAATATTGTACAGACATTTTATAAGACAGTTTGCCAGTTGCTTATACATTTAAACATACTCTTACCATACGATCCAGCAGTCACACTCCTTGGCATTTACTCAAATATGATAAAAATTTCTGTCTACACAAAAAGCTACACATTAATATTTACAGCAGCTTTATTCATAATTGCCAAGACTTGGAAGCACCCATGATTTCTTTCAGTAGGTGGATGGATAAATAAACTGTGGTATATCCAGACAATGGAATATTATTCAGTTCTAAAAAGAAACAAGTACTCAAGCCACAGAAAAACATGGAAGGATCTTAACTACATAAGGTTCAGTAACAGAAGCCAATTTGGAAAGATTATGTATTGTATGATTTCAAATATATGACATTCTGAAAAGGCGAAAGTACTAAGACAGTGAAAAAACAGTAGCTGCAGCAGGGCGCGGTGGCTCACGCCTGTAATCCTAGCACTGTGGGAGGCTGAGGTGGGCGGATCGCTCGAGGTCAGGAGTTCAAAATCAGCCTGAGCAAGAGTGAGACCCCATCTCTACTATAAATAGAAAGAAAGAAATTAATTGGCCAACTAAAGATATATATAGAAAAAATGAGCCGGGCATGGGGGCACATGCCTGTAGTCCCAGCTACTTGGGAGGCTGAGGCAGAAGGATTGCTTGAGCCCAGGAGTTTGAGGTTGCTGTGAGCTAAGCTGACACCGCAGCACTCACTCTAGCCTAGGCAACAGAGTGAGACTCTGTCTCAAAAAAAAAAAGAACCAGCGTATGCTAAACTGAACCATGATAACAATCTGTAAGAGGAGATCTTCCTCTCCAAGCCTCCTTTATGAAATGAACGAGGTTGCTTCAAGTGGCTCTTGTCATGGGAAGTCCACCGGCTGTCGGGGAACTGGAGGCGGCCCTAAAGATGGGGCAGCACTGTCTTCTCACGTGGGGCTTAGTTTCTGCCTTAATCATTCGAGTGGAGGCTCACAGCTCTACTGTGGGACAGAGCTAGTGAGATGAGCACCATGGTGAGGGGATTTGTCAGTGATAAGAAACAGGGAAGGTCTCCATGGCCCCACTTTCTCTTGATGACCTTTGGTGAGCTGCTCCAGTGGCACAGATTGCGACCCAAGAGGGTTTTCAGGGTTGGGCAGTTTCACCACTCCTAAAAGTGCAGAAGTTCTGTTTACCCAGAGACAACTACACACATGCCTGATCAATAAAGCGAGTCAACCTTGGAACCCAGATTCCCAGCCCCTACATCTGCTATGTCCTTACCATCCAGAGGTGTCACTGTGACAGCAGCTACGGAGCCTGCAACACAGCCCGACATAAAGGAGTGAGCAAAAGAGGCCTTTCCAGTAAGCTCTTTGAACCCCAGGTTGTTAAGGTTGGCGAACAACGGGAAGTAGATAATGGAGAAGGGAATATCTCTGTGGAAGAGGAGGAAGAAACACTGAGCTACAAGCAGCTCCAGGCTCCACCTGGGGTCAGTGAGCCTTTCCCGTGAGCTTTGGGCCACTCTGGGTCAGAGGTGAGCCACAGACCTGTTCCTACCCTGGCACACCCCCCCATGACGTAGGGTGATGGGCAGCATAAGAGAAAAGGCCTGTTGTCTTCCGTCCCTCCCTCCCAGCTCATTCCTCTGCCCTACACCACTGCAGCCTCTTTGTGAGGAGTCGGACGCAGATTCACAGTAACGCATCCTGGGCAGGTAGGGGGCCAGGGCAGGGAACGGTACCAGCCAAGATGAGTGGTGAGCTGGGGGCATATTCATGCATATATTTATGCATTTTCTGCAGTCCTTTGTAGACAGCATTGAGTGCCTTTGGGCACAAAACCCAATCCTCACGTGGGCCTAGTCACTGGAGAAAGGGCTACAATCTTTGCTCTTCCAGGTACCCATTCTGTGTGACCATGGCCAATTCTGGATGACACAGGAAGCATGGAAACAGTTTGCTGACCCGGGCTGGAATATTCTTAGAAGAATTCAGAGGCAGGCTGAGGCAGCAATGCTTCGGCCCTCCATCCCCTCCCCCTGTGCACTGGTCCCAGGAAACAGGCCTGGCGGTGTCCCCAGGGCAGGAAGAAAGGCTCACCTGAGGAGAGTGGCACCCAGCCCCTTGTAGAGACCAGCCACACCCTGGGCGCGGAGCAGCTCCCAGGCGATGAGGGTGGCAGAAGGGCGCTTGTGGGTGGAAGCCAAGCCGGTCACGTAGGGCCTGGAGGAGGACGGTGCTGTGGCCGCACCCTGGTGACTGACGGCTGGAAGGAAAGGACAGACTCCATCACAACCCAGGCGCCGGCAGGTCAGGCTAGACATTCCCAAGAGGGCGACTCCCATTCCTATCCTTGGGACAACTCAGCGGCCAGGGTGAAAACTGTCCTAATTTTAGAGCATTAATTTTGGGGTCCAAGGAAATCTTCCCTCAGTCCACGTTATCAACCGAGTTGCCCGGCCACGTGGGATGCGGCCCCAGGGCCCGCAGCACCCCTGGATTCCTTGTTCTGTTAAAACTTTTCGGTCTGTCTTCCATTTCTAAACTGTCTCTGAGTCTAGGTAGATAGTTTCACGCTCTAAGCACGTTGGGACCTAGGGACCCCGTGTGTCCCCTGATGTCACAAAGAGGCACATTCGCCTTCTGGCTTCCAGGGCCGCCACCCTCTCGCTCCAGTGTTAGGGGACGGGTTTTTATGCCCTTCACCATTGATAGAATTTCATTCTTTGGATGCCAGCTCCTTGTAGTTGAATAAGTCAGAGCCCATCATTTGATAAGTTCAACATCTAGTAATTAAAAGGGAATTACTTTTCCTGAGCATTTAAAATGTGACTCCCGTTAATGACCACAGGGTTTAATGCACTGAAATTGTGTATTTATTTTTGTCAATCTCAGTGTTTGAGAAGCTTTCAGTGTTGCAGCTTTGTTTGGTGCCAGCGGGGCCACGTCCCACACGAGGAAGCTTCGTGGCTGCTTGTGTTTTCTCATGATGATCATCTCGGGGCAGGCCCCGATTAACTTCAATGAGTTAATCAATAGGAACACCATTATCCCCATTGTCATCTTTAGATACACACAATTCACCCATATTCTATCTTTTACTTCTTTTTAAATGTTTTAGGAATACTAAAATTTCTTACCCAGCTCAAAAAACTAAGCACTACAGGCTTTACTCTCTGTGGATGGAAACCCAGTGAGGCTGTCCAGCGCCTGTGTTCTTCCTGCAGCTTTATTTACCTGAGGACGGTCTGACCCAATCCAGAAGTCCGGCTGGACTGTGCGCATGTGCACAGCTGAGTTGAGGAGGGGAAGGGCGCCCACGTTTACTGAGGACTGTCTCCTGCCTGCCAGGTGCTGTGTTGGGTCCACCACACATTAGCTTACTCAGTTCAGACGTTGCGGTTTCTGTCCCCCCTCGCTAGGTGGCCAGCCCCGCTCTTACTGTATGTGCTGGCAGCTACACCACTCTCTACTTCAGGGAGGACCTGGATTTAGAAAAGGGCTAAACTTCTCTTCCAGGGGAAGACCACAAGAACAGGAATGGCTCTCCATTGTGATGTCTTCCTGGTGCAGGCCAGCTACACCACCCATGTCAGAGGTGTTTAGCAAGCAGATCGTGGACGTTTCTTAAAACCCTTAGGAAATTAAGCCTAAATGTCAAGGAAATATGATAGAAGTATTAGGCATATTTTCTGTCTCTCCTGAATCAAGATTCTCATTTATGCTATTTATTCTAGATCTGGCAGTGTTGAAAGGTCTCACCAAAAATAGACTTCTGCTGACTTAGAAAGCTGACTGGTCACACAGTCTAGCAAATGAGGGTGGGATGTGGGATGTGAACCACTCCAGTGCCACGGGAAGCTGGGACAGGCCTCACCCAAGCGCCCAGCATCCTGCAGCTGAATCTTGAGCATTTCCATGGGGCAGGTGACCACCACCTGGCACACTCCAGCTCCACAGCCGGCGAGCATTTCCATCTTCAGGTTCCGCTGCAGCCTGTGGACCAGGGGTCAGGCCCCGTCAGGGGCATGGACGTTTAGCCCTGTCACCCTTGGCTGCCTCTCACCCGCAGGGTAAGTCATCACTTGGCCCTCAGGCTCAGCCTTCTATAGACAGAGACTAAATGGAAAACCTGCTAGGGAGGTAGCACCCACACTCAAGTTGAAAACATTAGCAGTGAAACTGCCCGAGGCAGGGATTTGATTCTCCCTGGCCCCTTAACTGCTATCCCTGGGAAGGGGAGAAACAGAGAGAAACAGAAAGTGATTTTTACAAATGCGTCAGCTAGCTGATGAACATAGCTGTACTCTGTTCTATATATTATCTACCACCCCAACTGCCAGCTCATTCTCTCCCTTTACCCTCCATCTACCAAAACACAAACCCTCGCCCACTTGCCTGCACATGCGCACATACGTGCAGCAGGGAGGCACCATTGCATCCTCTCCCAAAACCAGACAGAGTGAAGGCCTCCATCCCCGCGCCACCTGGCCATACCCATCTTCCATGAGCAGCTGCCGGAAAAAGTCGTTGGCTGCCAGCTTGATGGCCTTCTCCGGGGTGACCAGGGTTAGGTTCACCGCAGCCCCTGGAAGTGAAGGGTGAAGATGAGGCGTCAAGGCCATCCTGGCATGTGCTCAGCCAGGCACTTCTCAGGGGTGGGGTGTCTGGGGGCACGAGGGCTCCTTGGCCTGTTTTATTGAATCAATTTTTGTTTTCGTTCCCTTTCCCTGCCACATTTCCTCCTTTTTATGTATTTGTTGCTTTGTGGACCCAGTCCAGTTATCAGGATGCCACGTTATTTTTGTCCTTCCTTGCTGGTGCTGCCACCTCCGCTGATAAACAAGCAGTTCCCGGTGACAGGCCCCTGGGTCTCAGGGACAGTGTCCCAGCTGCCCTATGCCAAGCTGGCCCAGTCCCACTGGCAGTGTAGCGGTTCCCAGAGGTTTTATTTTATTTCTCAGGGGTACTGGCTCTGTCTCAGCTCCAGCTTTGGGTCCATTTCCCATGACACACTTGTGGTGGGGACATGGCCCAGGAAGAGCCACCCTGTACTCCTTTCCATTCTCTGTCCTGTCAGCCTCTCCCTCTTCTGTTCTTAGTAGCTGGATGTCCTGGAGACAGGCAGGGAGGTGCCAGGGAAGGACCAAGAGGGAGGCAGGGACAGGGGGCCCACTGGTTTTTCATGCTTGCAAGGAGGCCGTGCGGAGCTGGGGGCACCTAGGGCGCTGGGCCCGGTGTGCTCACTGAGGTCTCCGGAAGCCTCCCCCGGACACAAAGCTACCTCTGTCTCCACCAGAGGACAGAAGGCCTGCGAAAAGTTACCAAAGATGTCAGGCAGCCCAAGGTCATCCCAGCAGCTCCTGGGCAGAAGGAACACCGATTCCCAACGTCCCACAAGCTCACAAAATCTGAGCCTCTGTACCACACCAGCTGTCCTCCCCGGCCCAGGCCCCTTGCCCGATAAGCCCACCTCGGTACATGCCCAGGAAGCCCTCAGCCCGTGCCGTCTTCGTCAGGCAATCCATCCTAGAAGCAGAGGCCATGAGAGAAGTCAGTGGTGGTGGGGGCTGCTCTGTCATTGCCCCCCCACCGCCCAGCCCTAAGCAGCCGGTTCATCCCAGCCCGCCCCCTCCGCAGCCACCCTCACCCACAGCTCCCCCACACGCCCGCTCCCACCAACACCTACATTCCTTTGTACATGGCTTTCCCATGCTGGTTCTGCAGCCGAGTCTTGGCCAAGTCGATGGGGAACACGCAGGTCACCCCCACGAGCCCCGCCACGCCTCCGTTGATGAGCTTTGCTGTGATACTAGGCCATGGGGAGAGAGGCAGGCAGGTTACAGAGCTGCACCCAGCCAGCCCCCAGGCGGAGCGGGGCGGGGAGCAGGGCAGGGAGCGGACAGGATGGCGACCAGCGACCAGACCAGTGAGTGTCCAGAGACCCCTCTTCTCAGCCCGCCTGCAGGCTCCAGTGCCAGGCAGGGACGGGCCTGCACTCACCCGGGCTGAGGCATCTTGGATCCCAGAGCTAGGTTGTGCAGGGGCTTCTGGGAAGGGCCAGCTCTGCCCCCTGGGGCCTCAAGCAGGCACAGCAAGTTCCCCCTGGACCTCCCCTAGTTCCCAGGCCTGCGTCCCGCCACTCCTTACCCTCCCAGCCAAACAAACCGCAGCTCTGTTTCTGGCCTAAGGTCAGGCAGGGCTGAGTCAAACCTGCCTGTGCTGTCTCCTCGCCCCTCTGATCCTAAGGCCATGTGTGAAGATTAAATAAACTAATGCAATCATAATGGCAGCTGTTGGTAATGACAAGAGAACACACATTTGTGACAATGAGGTCTTCTAGTCAGCACGAGGTGCCAGGGCTAAAGCATTGGGATGATCTAATTCTAGCCAAAAGTGAAGTGGTAGTTTGGGTAACATGGGCCCTTCGTCCCGGTGAGTACAGGAGTTTTGGAAGACAGAAAGCAGAACATAAGTCTTTCTCACACTCCTTGGACCTGGCAAAATTTTCTTATCTTTCAGGCCAGAGACAGACTGTGAGCTAAATATCTGGGGACAGATTACCTGGAAGTGGTAAGAGTAGATGGTAGGTTTTTCCACAAGTGACCCTTGATAAGCAAACAAGAACTCAGTGACAACAGATAGAACTGCGGCTTAATTCTGCAGTCACAGAAGTTGGTCCAAGCAATTTGAAATTGTATTTAACAATATTATATGTGTATTCATATATGTATTTGTGTGTATGTGTATATATATGTATCCCTATATAGTAACATATAATATATACATTTGGGGGGAAGGGGTCTCACTGCCTTTCCCTAGGACTCAGCCAATTCTTCAGGAACCTGGCGAAGGCACCGAGTGATGTGCTGTCACTGCAGCAACTCTCCCCCGCCGGGCTCAGAGAGGTCAGGCTGTCCCAGACAGAGCTCACCTCAGATCCTGCTGGGACATCCTGCGAGGGCTCAGGCCTGTGGGTGGATCCCAGGACACAGGGCTGTTCACTCCTCAGGCAGCTGCTGCCTGGGCTGGCTGAGGGGAAAGAGTGGTGTCCGCCTCCCGGACTATGGCTCCTAGCAGAATGGACAGGCAGGGGTTTTCAGTGCAAACCGGCCAGAGCTGCCTTCCCAGCAAGTCACAACCCTCCTGGGCGGCAGCTGTCTCCCCTGTAAAGTGGTTAGAACAACCCCCACCTCATGGTGTGAAAAAACATGTATGTGATAGGACAAACATATTTTTTTAAGAGACAGGGTCTCACTCTGCTGCCCAGGCTGGTGTGTGGTGGCACAATCATAGCTCACTGCAGCCTTGAACTTCTGGGTTCAAGTGATTCTCTCGCCTCAGCCTCCCAAGTAGTTGGGACTATAGGCATGTGCCACCATGCCTGCCTAATTTTTCTTATTTTTTTAGAGACAGGGTCTTGCTATGTTGCTCAGGTTGATCCCAAACTCCTGAGCTCAAGCTATCCTCCTGCCTCAGCCTCCCAGAGTGCTAGGATGATAGGCATGAGCCACTGTGCCTAGCGGACAAACATTATTAATGGATTAATGCTGTCTGCTTGCTCTATTTTTGTCCCTTCCTAAAACTTTTGGACCTTTGGGATTCAAATCAGAATCCTCAACCTTTTGGACTTTGGGGCCCAGATAAGAAGGAAAGGATGAAGGCCAGGCGCAGTGGCTCACGCCTGTAATCCCAGCACTCTGGGAGGTCGAGGCGGGAGGATCGCTCAAGGTCAAGAGTTCAAAACCAGCCTGAGCAAGAGCGAGACCTTGTCTCTACTAAAAAAATAGAAAGAAATTAATTGGCCAACTAAAAATATACAGAAAAAATTAGCCGGGCATGGTGGCGCATGCCTGTAGTCCCAGTTACTTGGGAGGCTGAGGCAGGAGGATCACCTGAGCCCAGGAGTTTGAGGTTGCTGTGAGCTAGGCTGACGCCACAGCACTCCAGCCAGGGCAACAGAGTGAGACTTTGTCTCAAAAGAAAACAAGAAAGGGATGAGAAGCACCGGAGCCCAGACTGAGGCTGTAGGAGAGGTGTCCCGGCGCAAGCCGGGCAGGTCCTGGGCGCGGAGCTGAGGTCCAAACGGAGGGTTTTGAGGAGAGTTGCTATGGCCTAGGAATCCCTCTGACAGAGTCCAAGGACCACAATAAGATACTTGAGATGTTCTAAAGTTACTCTGGCTCTTACACTGTGTTTTCTGAACTTTATGTGACCCAGTGACAGACCAAGCTGTGTTACGTCTCTGGATTTATTTCTACCTGTCACATATGGAAAACACGCGGAATGGCGTTCAGGGAGCGGAAGTTACCACGAGGGTAATCGTGGCAGCTTCTGGGAGGAGCAGCCCGGACACTGCGGCGAGCGTCCCCCAGCTCTGCTCCCCAGCCAAGGCTGGCCTGCGCTCCAGGAGCCCCCGCCCCTCCCTGCAGCTGCTTTAGGGTCCCCCAACTCTCTCACACTCCTCACTGCTCCCCGAAATTCTTTCTTGTCTCCAGGTATGTTGTTTGGGGGAGGAAAAGAGAGAGAGAGGAAGGGAGGGAGACCAGTCTTTCTCTTGGCTGCATATTAATCCATTCGAGGAAACATCTATTGAATGCCAGGCGCTACTCCAGGTCTGGTGCCACAGTAGTGAGCAAAAGACTACAATTCCAGTTCTCAGCGACTTAAATTCTGGAGGAGGGGACGGATGATGAATGGAATGAGTCTTATGGCTAGCAGAGTGGCAAATACCATGGAGAGAGAATTCGGAAGGGAAGGGGGAGAGGAAGTGCCAGTGGGGGCAGACTGGGGACCCTGGGGGGCAGGGAAGCACCCGGGGAACTTCTGAGGGGAGTGTGTGCAGAATCAGACTGGAGGGCGGACACGACAGCAAGGTAGCCAGCGAGGGGCGAGCAGGGTGAGGTTGGCAGAGAAAGTCAGAGAGCTGCGGGGCAGGGGTGACCATGGAAGGGCCCCGGGGCCTTTGGCATTGATTCTGAATAAGAGGAGACACGGAGGGAGAGTCTGGCGCTGAGGTATGCCGAACGCGCTCCTGAGAGGCGCACTTCGGCTGCCGCGTGGAGACCAGACAGCACAAGGTCAAGGACAGGAGAGGAAGACCCCTGAGTCATGGAGCGATCCCAGCAGGGGTGCAGGGATTGGGGCAAGAAGCAGCCCTTGAGGGCGCGCGAGGAGGCGGGGCAAGCGGGCCTTCCTGGCACAGGGGGGACAGCGAGGAGCACGGCAGTTTCCAAGAAACCAGAAGGACAGGCTTGTCATATGGTGTCCGGCCCTATAATAAGTAAAACTTGGATCTATTGGTAAAGGAGAGGGAGGAAGCTGGTCTGCAGAGAAAGACACAGAAACGTGAGCCTTCCCTGAGCTGGTCTAAATCCCTGCTTCCAGTTCATTCTTGAATGCCAGTGGCCTTCCTGTCCTTGGATGCTGCGAGATGCTCGACTGCCCTGTCAGTAATGTTTTGTTCAAAGACAAGTTCTCACACTGTTGCCTAGGCTGGCGGCAGTGGCTGGATCATAGCTCACTGGAACCTTGAACTCCTGGGCTCCTGAGTAGCTGGGGCTACAGGCACACACCACTGGGCACCCTGCCAGTAAATTGACCTTCTTGCTTAACTTGCTAGAATTGGTTTCTAATACTTCTAATCAAAATAGTATTATCTCCAAAATTAGCAACGGGAGTGAGAATTTTCAAATTAAAGACCCCAAACTATGGAACCAGCTGAGAGAGGAAGCAGGACATAGGCTGTGAGGATGCCCCACCCCAGGCTGGGGAGCTGGCAGTCTTTGTGCAGTGTCATCTGTCATCTCTTGAAGCTCAAACCATGTGCCTACAACAGCTGGAGCTTTAGGGGACTTGATGGCAAAATGCCAGGAAATTAAAGTGTGTTGGCTTCTCTTTGAGATATTCAATAAGTCGTTATGAGAGGTAGACATGCGCTAACTCCAGGTAGCTACCTTAAAAACTGATCGGACACAACCCTTTCTGTCTGAAGCCAGAGTCAAATGATTGAGAACACCACAGCTGCCTTTGCAACCATATTTTCTGCTATTCCTAGATTTAAATGATTACTTCTGAAATTGTGGTTCCCTGGCTACTGGAATAGGGGTATTTAAAAGAAGCCAGATAGGCTGGGTGTGGTGGCTCATGCCTGTAATCCCAGCACTCTGGGAGGCGGAGGCGGGAGGATCACTCAAGGTCAGGAGTTCAAAACCAGCCTGAGCAAGAGTGAGACCCCATCTCTACTAAAAATAGAAAGAAATAATTGGACAACTAAAAATATATACAAAAAATAAGCCGGGCATAGTGGCACATGCCTGTAGTCCCAGCTACTTGGGAGGCTGAGGCAGGAGGATCGCTTGAGCCCAGGAGTTTGAGGTTGCTGTGAGCTAGGCTGATGCCACGGCACTCCTGCGCAGCAGAGTGAGACTCTGTCTCAAAAAAAAAGAGAGAAGCCAGAGAACTTATGGACACCCCAGTCCCATGGCCACTACCTGGCACCTCCACTAGAGAGATGTGAGGGTCTCCAGCCATAAGGGATATTGCCCAGCAGGGCATGCATGCATCTCAGAGCACCCAGCCTCACTGCCCCAGACTGGGCCAAGCCACTATGATTCCAGTCCTGGAAGTTCACTGTAGCAGCCTTGGGTGATCAAAGTTTATGATTTGACCAGACTTCTGGCACTGGTACATGTATTAGTAAACAGAGTCAACCAAGAAGAAACTGATAGCCAGCCAAGGTTTTAAAGGAGTCATATCACCTTGAAAACCCCAAACCTGGCAAAGGGCCCATAACTGCTCATTCGTCTGAGTGTTAGTCACTCTACAAATGTTTTTTGAGTGCCTACTGTATGCCAGTCACAGTTCTAGGCAGCAGGGATGTGGCTAGAGGCAAAACAAGGCCCTGTCTTCACAGAATTTAAATGCTACAGGTTCCAGCACGGATAGAAGAGACTGCTGAAGTGATACAGCCCATCCTCCCACAGGGAGCTGCTCCTCACCTGCTGAGGAATTCGGGGAGCAAAATCTGCCACTTACAGTTCACTCTATGCTTTAGACCACACTGGCCACTGGTGGCATGTCTTCTACCTTTTTTGTTGATGGGATTTAGGAAAAACAGAGAGTGCTGGGAGTGTGCTGGGCAGCTAAGACCTATCATGTGAGCCTGGAGTGCAGAATCAAGGTGCCACTTCTGGAATTCTTTAGAACCAAAGTGGAACAAGACTGGGGCAAAAAGTCACCTGGAAAACAGAGGCTCCACATCATTTCTTCTGGATGCAGTATCCAGTTGTGACATGGAGTTATTTCACATTGGGAAGACCAGTGCATTTATAATTTTACATGTGATAATTGAACCGTATCAGGAAGAAGAAATTTGGATGTAGGGAAACGGCATATGTTTCCATGTTTTAGGCATCAGAAGGTGGAGTGCAGGGGATAATGACTGTATCTCCTCACCACCCCATTTCCAGGAACTGCCTTCTCCTCCTTCACTCTCCCCTCAGTTGTGTGGGAACTGCCGCGCTCCTAAAGCGTGACTCCACCCCGGCTGATGTTGACTATCTGCGGGGGGTTCCTGAGTTATTCACTCTCTTTCATAGGAGTTTTAAAAGAGAGTACACAGCCTCTTTCAAGGAGTTTTTTTTATCTGTAACATACAAAACTTAGGACCTAACCCAAACTTGTCACAGGATTTGGGAAACAGAGTATAAGAGAGATGAACAAAGCCGACCCACAGAGACAAGGAGAAGGGAGGGACATCTGGTGGTGCCTGAACTCCCGGCTGCACAGGGACCCCTTCATCCACAGGGATGTCCCACTATCCTTCTCATGACTGACTTGGCTTATGCTAGTCAGAGTTAGTGTTTGTAACCCGCAAATAAAAGGGTCCTTAACTAATGAACATATTAAATAAAACCCTCAAATTCCATTTAATAGCAATTGAGTGACGTAGACAGTGAGTGCCGTAAAGGTTCGGAGTTGGGCGAGGTCGCCGTGGGCTGGCTTGGAGAAGGAATGAGACGTCGGCCTTAGAGAACAGGGAAAATTTTCAAGGAGGGGAAGGCAGCCTGGACCTGGCTGCAATGGCAGGTCAGGCCAGATGGGGGCGCCTGGATTGCCAGGTGTGGTACGTGCTCTCCAAAAAGTAAATTTTAAAATTTGAGCCTGGAGGCAGTGAGAAAACACTGAATGATTTTAAGGGGAAATATTCTGTTGAATGAGGTATGAGGACAACCGTTTTGGAAGAAGGGGTTGAGGGAAGCCGGGGGAGACGTCAATGAGGCCTTTCCAGTGGTACAGCCAAGTGGAGCAGGAAGGAGTGGGGCAGTGGCCAGGGCTGGCTGGGAGAGATCTTTCTAAAGAAGAAAAAGCCCCAGACTTGGTGACTATGCAGGGCTGAGGAGAGGGGAGAGCAGTGGAACAGTCTCAGGGTTGAAGAAAGAGGGAGGTGAGTTAGCAAAGGCACCTGCACAGGGGGCAAGGGAAGGAGAGAGACCAGGGTCTCTTCAGCACCTCGCCCAGGCGCAGCGGGGAGCCGGCAGGCAAGGCCGGCGTCGCAGACCAGCACCTCACCACAGATGGCTCCTGCGAGCATGCGGGCTTGGACTAGTCCTGGCCCCTGGGGGCCCTATTTCCAGGAGTCTTTCCAGGCACTGGCACCCACTCCCTCCCCACGCCAGGCTCGCAAACAAGGAGGTGGCTGAGGCTGGTTGTGGCCGACAGTCAGAAGCAGACAGGTTGCGGGGCTGGGAGGAAGCCTGAACGTGAGCCGTCACATCAGAGCAGACCTGTGGCCCGTCCTGCCTGCTGGGCTAGAGACTGCCGCCGAACACTCAGGGAATGATCAATTCCTTATTGTTACTGATGAACATTTGTTGTATTTCTTGAAGTACTTAAAGTAATAGAAACAAATTAGAAAGTTCAGAAAGCGTAGAAAATTGGCCGGGCGGGGTGGCTCAGGCCTGTAATCCTAGCACTCTGGGAGGCCGAGGCAGAGGATCGCTTGAGCTCAGGAGTTCGAGACCAGCCTGAGCAAGAGCAAGACTCTACTAAAAACAAAAAATTAGCCAGGCATGGTGGTGTGTGCCTGTAGCCCCAGCTACACGGGAGGCTGAGGCAGGAGGATCCCTTGAGACAGGAGTCTAAGGTTGCTGTGAGCTACGATGATGCCACTGCACTGTAGCCAGGGTGACAGAGCAAGACTGTCTCAAAAAAAAAAGTACAGAAAATCGTAACGTGATTCTTAATACACTGTTCCTCAGGATCCTATTTTGAAGGAGACACAACTATTTAGAGAAATGACTCTAGCTGGTAAGCTGCAGGGACCCCAGGCCGGGGTTTTCCGAGCTCCCCGGATCACACCTTTCCATTCCTCCCATTTTAAAACATCCCATTCTCTCGACTTCTGTGACTCAAGCTTTCCACTGCAAGCAGCCAGTGCCAGGTCACCCCAGCCTGCTCCCCTCAAACTGCTCTTCACACCGCCACCTGGGGAGGGAGGCGTGTCCAGGCAAGGGCCTGGCGCCTTCCCCCTGCTCCCAGGACACGCTTGCTCCTCCCCCTGCCCCTCTAACTTCTTTTGCTTTGGGCACACGTCACAGTCCTGCATCTAAGCCCTGCACAGACTGTCCCTCCTACTGAGGACACTCTTTCCCCATCCACACCCAATGAATTACAAACTGTTCTTTGGGCTTCAGCTCAGACGTCACTTCATGCCGTCAGCCTTTCTGAAGTCCCTCAAATCTGGGCCAGGAGCCCTCTCCTGTGATCCCATTTAATACTCAATTACACACTTACCACGCTGTGTCACCACTGCACCACTGCTCATTTACTGACCTGCAGCCCCACCAAAACCGTGAGCTGTCTGCAAGTAAGACAGTCCCGGGCTGTGTCCTGGGGCTGCGTGCAGAGCGGCGTCTGGTGAGTATGGTCGCATCAGTGAACCAAGAGTGGGGCTACTGCTCTGACCCTGCAGTCAGTTTCCTCACTAGACAGTCAGGGGCCTGGGGGTGAGCACCCTGTCCCTGCCCACCTCCTCTTACAGCGAGCAAGGGGACTGCTCCCGGGACTGACCCCTCCGCTAGCAGCCAGGAGCCAGTTCTTTATCACCAAGGGAATAACTTGCTTCCTGGCTGAGATGTCCCAAAGCAGTGGGTGGCCACTCCCTCCTGCCCACCCCCTTCCTGTCCCACTGTCTGCTCTTCCCCTTCCCAAAAGGTTTCTTTGCTAGAAGAGTCTTTTCCCACCAACTCTAAGCTTGATACAGAAAGACAAGACACTTACCTGCTTTCAGTAAGAAACTTCTGTCTTTTCAGGAACCGGAGATGAGCCAGATCACTGCAGACCTGCAGGGAAGAGTTGGTTTTGCAGGGAAGAGTTGGTTTGTAATGCTGGCCGGCTGGTTTTCTCTTCTGTTTAGTTAGTGTCCACTGCAGTTTCCCAGACCCTCTCCCCACTCACTGCACCTTCAAACAGGTTGGTTTGAATCCAACCCCCAAGAGCCATAAGCCAAGGCACACAGCCAAGCCAAGCTGTTCCTTCCCAGGTGGCAGGCAGGTGGCTGTTCACTTGCTTGCTAGCATGACTCGGACAAAAGTCCAGGCTGGGAAAAGATTTGAACAGGGCAGCCTGGGGGTGAGGGGAGATTCACCGCCCACTCAGAGACCTGGAGCCAGGGAGGTGGACAACTGAAAATCAATGCAACACAAACACTTCTGCAAGACGCTGGATGCCAGAGCTCATCTCTGCTCTTCAGTCTCCTGCACTTTTCTCACTGCAGGCAATCAACTATTTCAATGACTCTGGAAGGCACCCTCCCTGCAGAAGCACATTTTGTTCATTTTGTATTTGTCCAGGGACTACCATGTGCTCAGCTGCAGGCAGTGCAAGGTTGTTTTGGCACCTTCAAGAATGTCACAACTAAGTGGTGAGCTCAATGCTGCAGGAATTTAGGATTTCTTCCAGTTTGGAGAACTGGAAAGGTTTTGGGGAGAAAGTGCAATTGATTTAGGGCTGGAGGAGAGGCGTAGATGTTGATGGAATTATAAAAACAAGGGCAGACAGGTAAAACTGAAACCCAGCTTCTCTTTAGACGCAAATTGTCTAATTCGGGGTGAGAGATAAGGCAGTACGGGCAGAACAAAGCTGGTACACTGTGTTGGGTCCAGACAGTACAGGGCCTTGTTGCCAGATCAAGGATCTGGGAGAGATGAGGAATCAGCATCGCCAGACTTTAAGTCAGAGACCCAGGTTTGAATCCCAGCTACCAAGTTATTATTATTATTTTTTTTGAGACAGAGTCTTACTCTGTTGCCTGGACTAGAGTGCCATGGCATCAGCCTAACTCACAGCAACCTCAAACTCCTGGGTTCAGGTGATCCTCCTGCCTCAGCCTCCTGAGTAGCTGGGACTACAGGCATGCGCCACCATGCCCGGCTAATTTTTTCTATATATTTTTAGTTGTCCAGCTAATTTCTTTCTATTTTTGGTACAGACGGGGTCTCACTTTTTTTTTTTTTTTTTTGAGACAGAGTCTCACTCTGTTGCCTGGGCTACAGTGAGTGCCATGGCGTCAGCCTAGCTCACAGCAACCTCAAACTCCTGGGCTCAAGCAATCCTTCTACTTCAGCTTCCCAAGTAGCTGGGACTACAGGCATGTGCCACCATGCCCGGCTAATTTTTTTTTTTTGTATATATTTTTTAGTTGGCCAATTAATTTCTTTCTATTTATAGTAGAGACGGGGTCTCGCTCTTGCTCAGGCTGGTTTCAAACTCCTGACCTTGAGCAAACCGCCTGCCTCGGCCTCCTGGAGTGCCAGGACTACAGGCGTGAGCCACCACGCCCAGCCCCAAGTTATTAACTATCTCACTTTAGGCAAGTTACTTAACCTACTGCTTTCTTCATTAAAATTAGGGGATGAGATACCCACTCAGTAGGCTTGTAATGAGGATTAAATGAGGATGTAGAGTAGACCTCGGAGTAAAGCTACTTTTGAACAAACTAGTTGAATCCTAGCTTACTGATTACTAGCTGTGTGATCTCTTTTTTTTTGAGACAGAGTCTCACTCTGTTGCCAGGGCTCGAATGCCGTGGCATCAGCCTAGCTCACAGCAACCTCAAACTCCTGGGCTCAAGTTCTTTCCATTTGTAGTAGAGATGGCGTCTCGCTCTTGCTCAGGCTGGCTTTGAACTCCTGACCTTGAGCAATCCACCCGCCTCGGCCTCCCAGAGTGCTAGGATTACAGGCGTGAGCCACCGTGCCCGGCCCTAGCTGTGTGATGTTAAATAACTTCTCCGTGCCTGCTTGTTCATCTAGGAAATGGGACTCGTACTTAGATGTAGCTCACTTAGTGCCATGTGCCTGGCACATAAAAGGTATTCACTAAATAATTTTTTCTCTACTTTTCTTGTGGGCAAGGGGAAGCTGATATAGGATGCTATTGAGTGGGGACCCAAGGGTACAATGTAGGCTCATGGCAGTGCCAAGCGGTTTGGATGGGTCAGGGAGATGGCAATACTCTAGGCAAGAGATGAAATGAGAGTGTGCAAGCAGGAGGGAATATGTTCAACAAAGAGCAGCACCATGGCACCCCCGACTAGGAAGGCTAGTAAAAAAAACCAGAAAACAAGTGCTGGTGAGGATGCGGAGAAATCGGAACCTTTGTGCATTGCTGGTGAGAATGTAAAACGGTGCTGCCACTGTGGAAAACATCATGGCAGTTCCTCAAAAAATTAAACGCAGAATTACCATATGATCCAGCAATTCCACTTCTGGGTGCATTCCCAAAAGACCGAAAGCAGGACAGATATCTGTCAATCCGTATTCATAGAACCATTATTAACAACAGCCAAAAAATGAAAACAACCCGTGTTCACTGAATGGAGAAACAAAATATGGATACAATGGACCATTACTCCGCTTTAAAAAAAGACACATGCTACAACATGGATGAATCTTGAGAACATTATGCTAAGTGAATTAAAACAGTCATGAAAGGACAAATATTATATGATTCCACTTATATAGAGGTACCTAGAATATGCAAATCTAAGGACTGAACACAGAAAAATGGCTATGGGGCTGGGCGAGGGGAATGGACAGTTAGTGTTTAATGGGCACAGAGTCTCAGTTTGGGAAGGTGAGAATGTTCTGGAGATGGAGGCTTGTGATGGTTGCATGTCAACGTGAATCTACTTAATACCACTGAAATGCATCCTTTAAATGGTAAAGTTTCTGTTATGTATACTTTACCACCATAAAAGTAAGAAAGCCAGGTGAGCAATGAAGCTAGTAAGGTTACATTTATTTATTTATTTATTTTGAGACAGAGTCTCACTCTGTTGCCCGGGCTAGAGTGCCACGGTGTCAGCGTAGCTCACAGCAACCTCAAACTCCTGGGCTCAAGCAATCCTTCTGCCTCAGCCTCCCGAGTACCTGGGACTACAGGCACACACCACCATGCCCAGCTAATTTTTTCTATGTATTTTTAGTTGGCCAATTAATTTCTTTCTATTTTTAGTAGAGACGGGGTCTCACTCTTGCTCAGGCTGGTCTCGAACTCCTGACCTTGAGTGATCCCCCCGCCTTGGCCTCCCAGAGTGCTAGGATTACAGGGGTGAGCCACTGTGCCCGGCTGTAAGGTTACATTTAAACGTAATTGGATGACACAGGGGTGGTGGTGGGGGGGGTGAGGGCTTCAGTGTTAATGTGCAGTATAATAAAGTGGTTAAGAGAAGATTTAAGACCAGGTACCGTGGGTCATACCTGTAATCTCAGCACTTTGGGAGGCCGAGGCAGGAGGATCACTTGAGGCAAGGAGTTTGAGACCAGTCTGAGCAAAAATGAGACCCCCTCTCCACAAAAAATAGAAAAATTAGCAGGGCGTGGTGGCATGCACCTGTAGTCCCATACTTGGGAGGTTGAAGCAGGAGGATCACTTGAGCCCAGGAGTTGCAGTGAGCTATGATGATGCTACTGCACTCCAGCCCGGGCGACAAAGACCCCGTCTCAAAAAAAAAAAACAACAAAACACAAAAACCAGATTTAAAAACATTAGGTGAGCTATAGGAAATAGTCTGGAAATTAAATTGTAAGATCATTTTGGTAACAAAAAATTTAAAACAGTGGCAAATACATAGCACAAAACAATGGCAGCAGAACATGTAGGTGGTAATGTTCAGTGGGAACGTGGAAAGGGTGACCAGCGCACAGCAAGAAAGTCTGCAGTAAAGGTATAGCATGTGGCCGGGCGCGGTGGCTCATGCCTGTAATCCTAGCACTCTGGGAGGCCGAGGCAGTGGATCATTTGAGTCCAGTAGTTTGAGACCAGCCTGAGCAAGAGTAAGACCCCGTCTCTACTAAAAAATAGAAAGAAATTACTTGGACAGCTAAAAATATATAGAAAAACTTAGCCAGGCATGGTGGCACATGCCTGTAGTCCCAGCTACTCGGGAAGCTGAGGCAGGAGGATCGCTTGAGCCCAGGAGTTTGAGGTTGCTGTGAGCTAGGTTGATGCCACAGCACTATAGCCCAGGCGACAGAGCTAGACTCTGTCTCAAAAAAAAAAAAAAAAAAAAAAAATAGATAGGAGTGTGGTTTTGCAGCGTCAGGAAGGAGGCTGCAGGTGAAAATGACAGCACCCAGAAAGAGGGGCATTGGAAAGAGAAGAGAAGGGCCCGACTTCCCCACCCTCAGGAAGCAGCAGAAAGGCCAACGTGGAGACCAGAGAGTGCGAAGGAACTGTGAGAATGTGCCCTCCACAGAGGGTCGGTCCCACTGCTGGATGCTGCTCAGGGAACTAGAGGCTGTGGCGTGGGTCTGCAGAGACTTCTAGAAGGGAAGGGGGCATCCCAGTTGCAGGAGGATGGCAGTAGGGAAAAGGCCGGGTTCTGCTGCTAGGAGAGTGGGTTGGGGGAGACACCTGTGTCTTACTGTTCACGCATCCACCGTGAGCTCCCAGGTCCTGCTTACACAGGGGAAAGCAGAGCAATGGTTCCAGGGAGAACCGGTGAAAAGGACAGGACGCCTGATGGGCTTTAGCTGGCTCGGACAGGAAAGGCTGGAATCAAAAGCACAAGTGAAAGAGCCAGGGGCAGGCGGTCATCACTGACAGGAAAAAAGGTGAAGATTTGGAATAGCACATGAAAGAGGAATATATGAAGTGGCCTCTCCAACAACGTGATGTCATGAGCAAGGACAGGTCTGAGGCCCCTCTACTCTCTCAGGCCCCACCCCAGGCCTAGAGAACCAAACTCTGACCTTAACAGGACCCCCGAGGGCACACGTGGGCATTGAGGTTTTCCAGCCGCTGGTCCTGCGCAGCGCACCGTGACTACGCAGTAAAAACTACCTGGGGAGTGTAACAAATCCTGAGATTCAGGCTGAACCTCAGACCAACTAAAATAAAACCTCTGGGGGTGGGACCCAGGCATCTGATTTTTTAAAAGCCCAGGTAACTCTTACGGGCAGTCTAGATTGGTGACCACTGGCTTAGGGCAAAGCCAAGTGTGAGCTGGCTAACGGTTGAACCCACTGCAACAGCAGCTAGGGGAGATGTCACAGGGAGAAATGGGCGCCTGTTAAACAGTGGTGAGGGTCTGGACGTGACTGCAGGATGCACATGGCACTGGTCTGTTAGGATTAGACCCCCAAGCCACCTGACAGCCCAGAAGCTTGCACGGAGAAAGCAGACACTGGGAGTGTGATCTGGCAGAGGAAGGTGGGCGGGCAGGGCAGGGTGCGGTGAGGGCGGGGCAGTGTGGGGGGCGAGACTGCGTGTGGGGCCAGAGTGGCTGGGATGGGGAGGGCACAGGGATTTCCCATTCTTGCAGGCACTCTTACTCTGTTCTCCTCCCCCAGGCATGGGATAGAGGGACCCTAATTACCTTGACTCCATGTTAATTAACCAGCACAGTGCAGGTCAATTTCCTGCAGTTTATTAGAAGAATGCTATGCTACCTATCAGGTCTGAATGAGCTGTTCAGCTCAGACTGAGTGTGCCTTAGGACTAAAATGTAAACGCCGGGGCCATTCCTACCAGTCTGTGTTCTCCAACCTCAGTTTGCGTGGGGTCCACCAGGTGGGTGAGTTACAGCAGACCGCTGGGCCCTTTGAAGGCATCAGTCTAAGTAGGTCTGGGGAGGGATGCCAGAATTTCCACTTGTGACAGGTTCCAGGTGATGTCAATGCTGCAGGTCCAGAGGCTACCTTCCGAAAACACGAGAGACTAACTTGCTAGGGAAGGCTGAGGCTGTCCCCACCGTCCTTTCTCCGAGTTGCAGTTTCTGCAGATCCATGCCAAATCTCCAGGAAATGTTTAGTATCACACTGGACATTATTACTGATGGCTGCATTTTCTGAATTATATCATCTTAGTCTAGCCCAGTTAGAGTAGAGCCAGGGTGAAAAGAGAGACATTCAGGTGGAACAAGGAGTCAGAGAAGACTAGGTATAGAGACTGCTGGATGGAACAAGCTATCAAATGGCTGTCCCCCCAAACTGATGAGATTCCAGCTCTGTCTAAAGTAAATGGGCAGAGAACACCAACACCCCACCCTCCTTGCTACGATTACATTGCAGGGAGGGAACAAAAATATCTTTTCTTAACCTGCTACCTTAGCTAAGCAGTGTACTCCTTCTAGCACCTTACTACAGTCAGCTTTTCTGTATTCTAATTCTCCCTCTAATATGAATCAGACCATTTTCCTTTTTGTGTTCTTGGTAACTAGGTAAAGAGGCATACAGTGGATATTTAATACTTACTGAAATCTTGACTGCGAGTTAGTTAATCTTCATCTTAGTTCTTGAGGCAATCACGGGCCAGGCTTCACTTGGATCTTGTCTTTGCCTTCCTACTGCGGACTCAATTCCTTCCCAAGGCAACACCCCTGGACATCATCCAGGGAACTGGCTCCATTGCTTTTAAAAACTCTGTCCGGCTTTAACTGGCTAGAATAGGGCTACTCATCCTTGTTATATGCCGTCCAGAATGAGGCTCAAATCCAGGATTCTAGGAGCAGGCTGTGCTTTCCCTAACCTGAAGACTTCTCAAGGGCACCTGAATTGATATGCATGTCATGGATGCAGAAGGGGGTTGGGATTTCAGCACACAATAGCCCAATCTGGGGATTTTCCAGTTGCCTTCTTGGCCAGTATTTTGCACTGAAGGTTTTTGCTAAAACCGCCTAAAGAGAGTCGAGGAGCAAGCCTTGCTAGCAGAAAGGGGACTAAAATAGATGCACAGACGTTGTCCTTTTAAAATCCCAAGAGCACACGATAAGGCCCGGGAAACAGACCTGCAGTGGTAGGGGAGGACAGAGATGGCCTCCCTGATAACAGGCTCTGCCTCAGCTCCACGGCCACCCAGGAGAGGTCCAAGGGCACCTCTTGTTTAACAACTTCACAGCACGAGCCATTCACCTCCCCAGGAGGACTCCAGGGTCAAGACTGGCCTCCAAAAGAGCCTGACTTATTTTCTAAATTCTGTTACTAGCACTCTCAGAGAAGGTAAAGATTGTAGCAAAATGGAGCCCCTAGAGGGGCTGTTTGTAAAATTAAAATGTCTTTCCTACCAAAACAGGAATTGGTTTAGAGACAAGATGTTAATCTTTAACCAGAGAAGCACCTTTGGATGCCTCCAAATGTCAAAATGGAAAGTTCAGATTATCAGATTTTCTTTTTTTTTTTTTGGAGACAGTCTCAGTCTCCTGGGCTAGAATGCAGTGGCGTCGTCATATCTCACAGCAGCCTCAAACTCCTGGACTCAAGCAATCCTCCTGTGAGGCCTCCCAAAGTGCTAGGATTACAGGTGTGAGCCACTGAGCCAGGCCTGATCGGAGTTTTTGAGACTAATCCACAGTAAGAATTTATGGCTTTCTTTTTCCCTAAATCTTGCCCCATTAGCTTTCTTTTTATGCTCCAATTTTAAGAAACTCACTGAGTAGGATAATCTTTGTGCAGGATGCGTTACCGATGGCTTAACAAGTAATAATGTCAAATAATAGCAACTTCAAAAATAGAGCTGGACTAACACTGCCTACTATATCAAGTTCGAAACAGTTGACCAGTGGAAGACATGAACTTTTGCTATTTTTTGTTGTTTTGGGTCACAAGAAGATAAATCTAGAAATGCTCTAAATGGCACTCAGCTAAGTTCATTGTGAAAGATAAAGTTAAAGCTAATCATTAGCTAAATCTGTCCAAAAAACTCTAGTTTTGGTGAGAAATTCGTGTCATGGTAGGAGGGTTTCCAGTTGAGAATCCAAAATTTAGAAACCCAAGTATTTTAAGGGTGTGATGCTAAAATCCACAGGCAGTGGAGCTGCTAATGCCACCTAAGCCAGTGACACAGCTGGAGCAGACTCTGGATAAGCCGGCAGGACAGTGAAGGATGTCAGGCCAAAGTGTCCTGCCCACCTGCCCAGTCAAGGCAAAAGGAAACACTGAGAGACTCAAACGAGATGAACAATCTGACTAGCATCACATCAGATCTGGTGTCTACTCATGATTTTGACTCTGAAGTTTATTTTTTTTCATCTCAGAAATTATATGGAAATGGGCTGGGCGAGGCAGCTCACACCTGTAATCCTAGCACTCCGGGAGGCTGAGGTGGGAGGATCACTTGAGGCCAGGAATTTTGAGACCAACCTGAGCAAGAATGAGAGACCCCATCTCTACAAAAAGCAGAAAAATTAGCCAGGCGTGGTGGCGCATGCCTGTCATCCCAGCTATTTGGGAGGCTCAGGCAGGAGGATCGCTTGAGCCCAGGAGTTTGAGGTTGCTGTGAGCTATGACAATGCCACTGTACTCTGGCTGGGGCAACAGAGCAAGACTCTGTCTCCAAAAAAAAAAAAAAAAAAAAATATCCAATAATAGTGTATCAATGGGGATAATTTAATAGCAAATCATTGATGATGAAAAGGGAAAGATCTGCTATTATCCTAAAAAATGATAAACCTGAGTGGAACCAATTTGGAAACTGGTACTACTTGTGGTTGAGTTTTTATGGAATGATCACTTACAAGGCCAATTACAGATGCTCCTTGACTCCCAATGGGGTTAACAGCCCAATAAACCCATTGTAAGGTATGAATAGCTTAAGTTGAAAATGGGCCAGAGGTGAGGAGTTCAAAACCAGCCTGAGCTGGTGAGACCTATATAGCTAGTGAGACCCCATCTTACTAAAAATAGAAAGAAATTAAATGGCCAACTAAAATATATAGAAAAAATTAGCTGGGCATGGTGGTGCATGCCTGTAGTCCCAGCTACTTGGGAGGCTGAGGCAGGAGGATCGCTTGAGCCCAGGACTTTGAGATTGCTGTGAGCTAGGCTGACGCTACGGCACTCTAGCCCAGGCCAGAGATAGAATCTGTCTAAAAAAAAAAAAAAAAAAAAAAAAAGAAAATGTATTCAATCCACCTAGTCTACCTTAAGTGTTCTCAGAACACTTACAGTAGCCTACATTTGGGCAAAATCGTCTAACATAGAGCCTATTTTACAATGAAGTGTTGAATATCTCATGTAACTTCTTGAATATTGAATGGTCGTGTGGGTACTCAAAGCACGGTCCCTACTGAGTATGTATTGCTTTCACACTATGGTAAACTTGAAAAATCCTCAATCTGACCATCATAAGCCAAGAGCTATCTGTATTGAAGGATAAAATAGGCCAGGAGTTTTACCTGACTGGTAAGAATACGGCTACTTTCAATCTATTCTCAAACCCCACTCCTCCATCCCTCCCCATAACAGAAAGCCGAATGTGGCCAGGGTAAAGCACCTACTCATCAGCCTGTGGCGCCCTCTCCTGGCCACCTGGACTTCACAGACAGCTTCCCCACCATCAACCATGATGCTCTTCATCTGCCCAGTGCACCCTGGACAGGGATCAAATTATGTGCCACAGGTGTACCCCTAACCCCTACCAGTGATGTGCCAAGGGCTGGGGGGTGGCAGATGCACAAGGTGGTGCTGACAGTATTAGCTGCGAGGCGAGCTCTGCCCCGACGTGCAGGATCACCCCTTTCCCATTGTCCTGACCTCTGCAGAGCCTGCACTGGGCTCTGGGTGCACACCCTGCCCACCCAGCTGTCTCCGATCCTTGTGAATCAGGACGCAGATGGGATGGCACTTTTTTGGGGAATGACACTGTGGCTCAGTTCACACCTTTGTCCTGATGGGTTTGCGCTGGTGATAAAAGTGACACGTGGACACACCACACACACAGCAGAGTCTTGCTATTTTAAGAATGTATGTACTTTATACAAAATAACCAGTTCATACGGAAATAAATCTACAGACCTCCGAGGATCAAAAAGCCTTTTAAAAAGTTCTTTTAAAAATTATTCAACACACAATATTGAACTAACTATTGAGGTAAGTGTCGCTCTCAGTGAAACAGGGAATCAGCAGACCACGACAAAATATACACAATATAAAAATAAATAGCCTTCCCCTTTCCAGTTCTGACCAGGAAGGTTGGCACGGCTTCTGCAGCAGGAGCAAAGACTTCTGCACCGCGTGCCGAGGCTGGTGGAGACTGACCCGGACCCAGGAGCTGCACGCAGCAGGGGAGAGGTACCTGAGCCCCAGCTAGGGAAAGGCAAAGAGCCACTGGTCTACTGAAAGCGGGTCAGCATTTCAATAACTTACGCAGTATCCACCCGTTCCCACCCTTCCCACCCCTTTCAAAAGCACATGCAGGACAGTCAGCCGGTTATCAGGCATTGCTACTTAAGTCAGTCCTCTCCTGCAGAGTCAGAGCAGAGACTAGGTAACAAGTTCAACCCAAGCCCAGAGGCCGTCCCTTCAAATGTCTGTGCAGAGCAGAGGGATCAACACCTAGCCTGGAGACAAAGCTTGTGTCACAACTTCGTTTGAGAAATGGGATGCAGCAATGTTCATTTAAACTCTGCTTTCCCAAAGGGAGAGCAGGGCGAGGCTCTGTGTCCTAAGGCTGCACGGTGGAGTCCAACCCACTGAGGAAAAAAAAGGGAACCCAGCTTCTCACACAGCAAGCGTCAATCACATTCTCAGTTCCTAGAGATGTCTGCCCAAGAATAAAAGCCTCTGCACACTCAACCAAACTCCACTTCTCAATGCAGTCGCTGTCCATAGGGCTGTCTGCTAGACACCGTACCCCGTAAGCCTCAGGATCAAACAGCACGACCCACTAATACACGGAACTGATTTCTGCAACGGGGGTCCGTGAAGAACCTGCAGGAGGTGAGCTGACTGGCAGACACAAAAGGTGGCAACAATACTAGAAAATCCTAAGCTTTTCATTTCTTTGAACACCAAGGTCTCTGAATGCATGTCAGGATTCTGACATTGTGGCAATGTCCTTGCCGAGGGACTGCTGGATTAAGCCTTCCTGTGAAATTTCAAATTAGGTCTTAAGGGCAGTATATTATTTACAGATGTAAACTTCCATAAAAAAGAAACAAGCCCAACCCAGTATTATAGTATGGATTACAAGCTTGTTTCTGACAGCTGAGTTGATTTCGTGGGTTTGGGATGGCACTTAGCAAACCCTTTGCAGGAATTAGCATAGCTGACTAGGTATCAGCAGCATAAGTAGTAATAATAATATAGCAGGTAAATGCCATGGGATCCTATGCCCAATGGCTAGCCCCAAGAAGCAGTCTGAAGGGTCAGGCTAGAGTAAATCAACATTTAGAGCTGAGGCTTGACCCAACCGAGGGGCATAAACTATAGGTCTTAAGGTGTTCAATAAACATAAAGATAGGTGTGGAAAAGTTTACCTTTGACAGCAGTCTGACCTGGGCTTGGTGAAAGAAAAGAACTGAATAATAAGCTCATGTGTTGTACCAGAAGAACTAAACCCATTTGATTTAGGAGAGGTGCAGTGGCTTTAATTTTATTATTAAGAAGTGGGATGGAAAGTTATATAAAGAAGAATCCTGCATATTTTTTCCTTACTTATTCTCCACTTTCATCCACCATAACCAATTTTAGCCAATAGCTCTGGCCACTTTTTTAATGAACAGATTTGGTGGGTGGGTGGAGGGGGACTAGCCAAAAACCACAGCTCTTATAAAAGGCTATACTTTTCTTTCTGGATTTTTTATTGCTCTCGGGCCTTGGGGAAACAGTTTCTAACTTAACACAACTCTAATAAAGGTTATCTGTGAATGTCAGATCAAAGAGGTGTGATGCTATTTCCAATTATCCATGGATCTCAGCCATAGCTTCTCCTGGGGACCACGGAGAGCCAGCACACTGAGAAGGTGACAGAGACTGACAGGGTAAAATGTCCTTTTAGCCTGAGAGCAAATCTTTTCAGGACACTCTTCCACACTATTTTCTAATTATGACATATCACATAGCCATCCTTTCCCTGATGGAGAAGATGGCAAATGCATCTGCATCTGCTTTAAGACACTGCATCTGCTTAAGACACTTGGAAAGAAGTGCTAGAGGAAGAAGAAAAGGTGAGAAGAAAGATCCTGCTTGGGGGTGAGTGGATTAGGGGTTCATAGCAGCTCAGTCATTATGTATGTTCCTGCAAAAACCTTGCAGCTCCTGATAGCTGACAGCAGACCTGCACTTCAAAGACCAGCTGAGGCTCAGGACGTACCATGGACGAGAGGTAAAGCACTGGTACCTGTACTGCACGACCAAATTCCCACATAGGATACAGCAAGGCTGCCTGTTGTGCTGTTTGCTCTTGTTCACAGTGTTATAATGTAATACAGCAGTTCAATTTCCTATTGCTCTTCCTTAGTATCTCCTCATCTGTCTAAAAACCAAGAAGGGAGACTAAGGATGAAGGAGTTAATTGATTTTTTTCTAATATTGTTCACAGCATCTTTCTAGAAACAGGTAATTGGAGGTAGGGGGCTGGGGGAATGAAGAGACAAGGTTACCTTGAGCAGTGTGCACATAGCTGCTCAAATACCAGTAGGGCAGGAGGAAAGGGTACAACCAGCCTCACTGTTAGTTGCAGTCCGCTCCTACCCAGGCCTCTGGGATATTCAGCACAAAGCCACTCCTACAGTGTTAGCACCAAGGGAAAAGGCCCTATGGTTACTGTACTCCTAGTTAGGGAGAAGTTAGCAGCCTCCAATTCAAACCAGCATTAACAGGAAAAGAGAAAGTGGCCAAATATTCTGGGCCTTGACCAGGTCTAAGCAGCCCCAAACTACTTTTTTCCTCCTCCCTGCTTTTGCACAAACACAGAAACTGAAGTAGTAATATTTCGACCATGTTAGCTTATACCAGGTCAAGGGCAGACCAAGACATATCCACAATTTGACCTTTTTACTTTTCTAAAAAAGATTATGCCAGTGGTAAGTTTCTAACAATTAAGACCCAACGAGAACACAGGCTCAAAACTCAATCCACTTGCAAACATGCCAACTCTAAAATTAAAGTCTCTGTTAGAGAAAAATTCATATTTTTGTGCCTTATACCTCAAAGGCATCTGTGTTCCCTACTCAACTCTGCCCAAACGCTAAGAGCCAGCACCAAGGTTAATGGGCATTCACTTATTGGTATGAATTCCTATTATTATACTAGAACCACTGTCTTGGGTTCCATCTCTGTAATATGGATGTTTCCAATTTGTTTCCTTTCCCAATGATACCATGTTTAGCAAAGTAGAAATGTTGACAGTTCCATGTTTCATTAAGGATGTTGAAATTGTGGGGAAAGATTCTACTGCCCCCACCCACAGGTGAATTTATATGAAACTAGGGCAGATTAATATTTTATGGAGGATTTTCTACTATGGCAAAAGCATGCTTAACATACACTATTCTTTACCAAGCCCTATCATTTCAGGACATTTTTCTTAATTTTTTCCTTGTGGGATATTCAAAAATTCGTAACATGGGTCCTAACTTTGGTGACATCTTAGCTAAAATCAAATACAGAATGCTGAACAGGGAGATTCCAGTGTAACTCACTTCTAAAACTGTAATAAAGCAATTTAATACTGTAAAATTGTTTCCTATCATGGATACAAGAAATAATTTCCAAGAACTTGTTCTTGACACTATTTTAAATCACCAAGACTGATTTTACTATGATTTACTTAAAATGAATAAAAACTATATATACTGAAATATTCCTAAATTCAAACTGTCAATCTATAGAATACATTTTTCCTATTCAAACCTGTGCAATTTCTTTATTGATACTAACATACACAAACCTGAGTAGTCACTTCCACAAAGTGTGATTCATGCCAGAAAGCTTGTGTGATGCCTTCTAGATCACAGTCCTGACAGGTCTGTGAAGAGTACGATTCAGTAAGTGAAACACTCTAGTGATCCCAATTTCTGACACTGGTTTACAACTTCTGATAGGGCTGGTGGCAAAACCAGGCAGGGACACCACTTTCTCAAATATAGGAGTTGGACCACCAGAGTGAGAGAGCAGCCTGTTTCTGTGGGTTGAAACTTCTGGTAGGCCACAGGAGAGCACTCTGCCTCCAAACTGAGACAAATGGTTAGGGGATAATGTAACTATTCTCTCTTAGGCTGCTTAGAAGGAAAGCCATTCGCTCGGAAAGGCTGGCCAGCCACTAAGGAAACACAGTCAGCGACATATTGTAAAGATTAAACCTTTCCTACGCTCTTATCCAGCTCCCAAAAGTATGCAGTGTGACATGATTGTAAACAGATAACGATCACTCCATCACTCCAGTGCTGTGTGCCCACCACAGTTAAGACTCCCCTTTCTTCCACATCCCCACCCACCCTTCCCCCTTTATGTACAATACATTCACCACCAACAAAAATTATTTTAAAAGGCAACACGAAAATTCTGTAAACTGGACCCAGCTCCAAAAACATTAATACTACGAGTAGTCCCTTCCCCAAATATATACCTGAGTTTAGCTGCTCATCAAAGTTTAAAAGCACCACTCCATTCTTGAGTATACCCCTCCTCCCCAAGTTTAAAGTGATTTTCCCTGAAAAGAGTCTCAGGATTTGGAAAAGTCATCATCAACTCCAGGTTCATTTGTTCTTCTCGACTGTCTATCCCAGCTACACAAGCGATCCTGGACCCAGGACCTCTGCTGGCTGTGTGAGTCATCTACGGAGTGTGCTTCCGGGATGAACGGCTATGGGATGGTGAGTCACTGTGAAGGATGGAGCAGGGTGACAGGAATAGAGATGGGCAAGGGTCATCCCCCAGCTCTCCATGTCCCAGTCTTCATGCACAGCTTTCCATTTCCTGGGTGGTTATTTCCCCTTCTTGGACTAGCTCTGAGAGAAACAAAGAAAACAAAGACTTTTTAAAGAATATGAAAAATTGTGTGAACTGTTAAAAAAGTAAGCCAAAGAGCTTTCTGCGCTCCTCTGCATCTGGGAGAACAGGCTGATTGTGTTTCACCGGCCACAGTCCACGTCCAGAGGGTGGGCTCCAGAGCCCTGGGCTTCCGGCTGCAGAACCCAGATCCACTGAGATAGTGGCAGGACTTCCTGCACACTACGAAATGTTAACAGTGCGGGTGATGACAGCGATTATTTTATGGGGCTGAAGAAAGGGTTAAATGAGATACTGCCTGTGGAAGCTCTTAGCACAGAACCTGGCAGAGAAGCAGCACTCAGAGGCAGCTACTATCACTCTAAAATCCGAATGACTAGTCTCTCCCAAATGAGGTAGGTGGGAAGAATAAAACAGACAAGGAAGGGATCACGGCAAAAGAAATGTTGGTACCAGATTTGGAAAAACTGTGGTTTAACTATTCTCTGGACAGCTAGTTACCACATAAAAGTAGGAACCTGGGCAATATAGGAAGACCACTGTCTCTACGAAAAAGCAGAAAAAACTAGCTGGGCATGGTGTCCTCCCCCCCGTCCCCATCTGTAGTCCCAGTGAGCCCAGGAATTCAAGGCTGCAGCGAGCTATGATGATGCCACTGCACTCTACTCTAGCCTGGACAAGAGAGTGAGACCCTGTCTTTAAAAAAAAAAAAAAAAAAAAGTAAAAGGAATGCAAGAGAAGTCACTTCTGTGGCCTCTGCTCTTGACCTTTCTGGGTGTCCAGGGAGCTGGGAGAACCCAGTCTCAGGGGACTCTACCTGGATTGCCTGTAGCACATTAAGCATTTTTCAGGAAAACTTCCTCTATCAATAGGACACATTAAAATGTTTTTTCAGAATAGTAATGAGGTCATGTACTTATTTCCGGCCACACGGAGGAATAAGAAAAACTTCATTTTTAAAAAACGCTTACCTGATCCAGAGGAAGTGTTGGGGGCTTGTGAGGTGGCAGCTCCTCCTGTGGTCCTACTGGTGCTGGGGTCTTTGGGAATGAGGCCTGCGACTGGACCGGGTGCATCTGCATTCTACAGCCACAGGAAAGGAATCATTAAAGAATGAAGACATATTAATTACAAAGAAAGAGAGATACTTCGATCATGAAGACAATGCCTTAATTATCCAGGTGATCAAACTTGGAGTCATCAATACTGGGACAATCCCTCCTGGTGTGAAGCAGTAAGAAGCAAGTAACACGACCTGTGTATATTTCTGATAAGCATTTAATCTAAGTGCAAGAGGCTTGGGGTGGTGGCTCATGCCTATAATCCCAGCACTTTGGGATCTGGCAAAATGTTAAATGGAGGAGCAGCACACTGGTTTTTATGTTGAATGGTCTTGGTTTTAAGACTAGGCTTTACAACTTTAATATAAATAACTTCATCTAATCATCTTCTACATATCATTAATTTGAAAACTTCCTGGACAGCTGATCACCTAACTGGGTCTTAAAAGCATCACTATACAAGTATGTTATGAAAAGAAGTTTCATGGAGGTAGTAGCTGACTTGTTCCAATTCTGGATAAATCCCTTTTTTATTCAATGGGGAAGAAAGAGATATGGAATAATACTGTAATATTATATATAATCGCCTCTATGCCCCAGGGCAGACCTATTTCACCTTGGCCAGAGTGTCTGAAATCAGCAGCAATGTTGACAGCCTTGCCTACAGCTCTCAAACTATGGTTATCAAGTTTACAACATCAAAATCTAACTCAACAGTCACTTAAATGTCAAAGATAAAATTGGGCTCAAAGATCAATTTCTGCATTTCTTTCTTTTTTGTTTTTTTGTCACTCTAAGTAGAATGTAGTGGCATCATCACAGCTCACAGCAACCTCAAACTCCTGGGCTCAAGCAATCCTCCTGCCTCAGCTTCCCAAGTAGCTGGGACTATAGGCACGTGCCACCATGTCTGGCTAATTTTTCTTATTTTTGTAGAGAGGGGGTCTCAAGCTCCTGACCTCAAGTGATCCTCCAGCCTGGGCCTCCCCTAATTTCTACTAAGTTTCCAACTTCAACAATTAACATGATTTTTATGGTCCTAAGGCCACTTTTCTTCTGAAAACATCTTTTTAAAACTGTTTTTCAATATCGAGGATACACACTGAATACCATGTGTTTTTCCCTCCAGAAAAAAGAAAAACACTCCCCCCCGAAACCCAAATCCTAATGCAGTCTTACCCTGATGGTCTGTATATTTCCTGGAAAGGTCCCCTTATTCCACTTCCACTGCCAATCTGTTCCATCATTACAGCTTGAAAGTGACCCAGGCCCTCTTCCTGGCAGCGATAGACAGGGCCCTCTGGGGAGAGGCCATTGGGCTGGGCGGCTGCTGGACAGTGTGGTGGGTGAGCTGTCCCAGGAGCAGAGTAAGCCCTGGGCTGGAGGTGACTGGTCGGCCGCTGGGGTGTATAAGGGGGCCCCGACTGCAACATCACACCATGGGGTGGAAAAGTAGGTGAACCAAAACCCATTCCTGAAGTCAGAGGAGGAGGAGCAGTTCCATAAAGATAATCGCTGGCTGATAATGAACTCTGTCGCTTGGTAGCCGCATTATGGTTGTCCAGGTCTAAAAATTCTTTGGGACTCTCTGGCCTTTCCATAGACTCATCCAGCTTCTCTTCCTCTGAACCAGGATTTTGCCCATCAGTTGGGACAACTTTAGCAGCCATTGCATCCATTCGGGTTGCGGAAGTTAAGGCAGCATTCAGGGTCTCACAGCCTTGCAGATTAGCCACGGCATTCTTATCTGAGAATAGGGAACGTGGTGGGGGTAGCTGACTAGCTGGGGACCCACCTGAGCTTCCCTGGGGGTGGAGGGGTCTCTGCCAGTCAGAGAAGCCCTGTGGACAGGTATAATAAGAAGTTCGCTGATAGTGATGGTAGGAAGGCTGAGTTGGTGGATGGTAGGAGTACCTCATGCCTTGGTGGGGGCGATACCGAGGAAAGACTCCAGAATGAGGACTGTTAGACTGAAAGCCCCTAGGAGGGAAATGCTGAGAGTGGGACACTGGGGACTTCCCTCCCACCACAGGGCCCAAACCTGGCAGGCCTGGGTTGATGTGATAATGCGCAGCTGAATTTGGGTATTCCAGGCCAGGCACGTACAAGGGAGAGAACTGGCTTATAGCGCCTCCCATCAGACTGGGGTCTGTGTGGGAAGGCGTGGTTGTGTTCTGTCCTGTACACAGCATGGTGTCCTGCATTTTGCCTCTGGGGCAGAACGGCTTTTCTGAGCCGCTGCCTCCAAGGCCCTTCGCCTCTGATCCACAGGGAGATGCTTCACCGATGACTCCGTTTTCAGGCAGAGTCCCTCTGTCTGCCACAGTGGAGAGGTCTCTCAGACACCCTTGGGCGGCTGGGCTGGTGTAGCTGCTATCCGAGGGCCAGGCAGTCTTGCCCTTTGCTGCTTTACAGTTGTCTGCAGATTCTGAGGAGTCACTTTTGAGCTCTGGGCCCACTGTTTCCCTTTCTCCTGGTGAGCTCTGCCTGGTGCAGTCGGGCTGCAGGGGCGGTGCGGGGTGAGGTAGTTGTTTGAGGTATACCCCTCCCTCGGAAGCAGCAACGCTTGCTGGTTTCTCTTCAAGTCCAGGCAAGGGTTCTAGTGCAAAATGAAGAACAAAATAATAATGGAGGTGGTGATGAGATGAACCTGAGAATCAGGGTTGAGATGGTGTGTGGTGATTCAAGCCTAACGTGGAAATTACGCAGAGTCCCTGAAAGGGATCGTGATGTTGTGGTCCTTGCACACTTCCTTTGACCGCTTTCATGGACCTAAGGTAAAACCTAGCACCTCTACAGCCACTCTTAAGGTGCAGAGAATGGAAGCCTCCTTCCTGTGTTGTCAGTCAGATGAATAAGAGGGTAAGAGATAGGTCATGGCTATGGACTCTAGGTAGCTGCATGTGAAACATGGCAGGAGAGTACAGCTGTCATCAGAATCGCTGGTCAGGCTGGGAAGCTCTAAAAACTGACCCAATAAGAAAGACCAGAGCATAAGCAGTCAGGCAGGTCAGATCCCTGATTCTGCCCCATGAGAATATAAGCTCCACAGGAGCAGGGACATCGCCCCTATACTCTCAGTACATGCACAAAGTGGGATCTTAATCAAGATTTGTTTAATGAATGAATACATACTTCTTCTCTGGATGTCTTAAAAGCAAAATGCCTATAAACTACAACTCAAAAGGCATGTTTAGAATATTATAGAAATTTAATAAGCCCAATCAAATTAATTTGCTAGACTCCAATGCCTGGTTATAATCTCAGAAGCCTTTACCTTACTATTTTATCAATCCATAAATACGGTCTTAAATAAAAAGACCATTATATGTGTATGATATATATAAATATATAAAAATAATCTACATTCTTTCTAGGACAGAGTTGTCTACGTGTGATCAAATTATGAATCTGGTAACAGATCTTAAGGAAAACATTTAAGATTCATAACTATTAAGACAGCTCAGGCTACCTGGGAACTGAAGCTAGTCTTAAAAGTCAAAGGTACAAATTGCACAATAAAAATTTAAAACCATACTCTTCATTGTTTAGTAAACATAAAACTTAGCAACCGTTAAATAGACTTAACCAAGATTTAAATAACGGTATTCTTATAAAGCTCTGAATTCTAGACACCATTTGAAACCAGTATTAGATATTTCGCTAGAGCTGGTGTTCACAAGAGAGGCCTTTCCACAAACCAACACCAACAGTTAAGCTTGACTTCCAAGCCTGCCATTGATTTTACGTGGATTCTTCATCATCTTTTACAAAGTCCCAGTACTTCCATTCTCTAGCCATGTAAGGAGTAAGACTATACACAATATATGCTAGCTACCTATTCTAGAAATAACCACTGACTACACAAAGTATTTTTTTCATCTTTCTCCTCCAGTTTAATGTTTATTCCTTTTAAATGGAATTTGTTAAGAGACTGCTTCAAAATTTCCTAATCTCACAATTTGTAATTCTTGGTAGATACAGATATATATCCAAGGAATAAAAGGCTGGTAATAATTAGAATTTGAAAACTTATTTCATAGTGATAATTTTCAAGACAGTGATTTTTTTTAAAGGCATTGTGATGATGTAGCAATTAAAAGCATGGAAGCTGGAGCTAATCTGCCTTTTTTTTTTTTTTTTTTTAAGATAGTCTCTCGCTCTGTTGCCTGGGCTACAGTGCAGTGGCATCAGCCTAGCTCACAGCAACCTCAAACTCCTGGGCTCAAGCAATCCTCCTGCCTCAGCCTCCTGATTAGCTAGTGCTATAGGCCTGTGCCACCATGCCCGGCTAATTTTTTTCCATTTTTAGTTGTCTGGCTAATTTCTTTCTATTTTTAGTAGAGATGTGCTCTCGCTCTTGCTCAGGCTGGTCTCCAACTCCTGAGCTCAAGCGATCTACCCACCTCGGCATCCCAGAGTGCTAAGATTACAGGTGTAGGCCACTGCATCTGGCCTGCTTGGGTTTAAATCTCAGCTTCATTACTTACTAGCTGGACAAGAACAAATATTCCATTACTCTGTGCCTTGGATTTTCCATTTGTAAAAACAAGAGTAATGGCCAGGCGTGGTGGCTCACGCCTGTAATCCTAGCACTCTGGGAGGCCGAGGCGGGAGGATTGCTCAAGGTCAGGAGTTTGAAACCAGACTAAGCAAGAGCCGGACCTTGTCTCTACTAAAAATAGAAAGAAATTAATTGGCCAACTAAAAATATATACAAAAAATTAGCCAGGCATGGTGGCTCATGCCTGTAGTCCCAGCTACTCAGGTGGCTGAGGGAGAAGGATTGCTTCAGCCCAGGAGTTTGAGGTTGCTGTGAGCTAGGCTGACGCCACGGCACTCACTCTAGCCCAGGCAACAGAGTGAGACTCTGTCTCAAAAACAAAACAAAATAAAACAAGAGTAGTGATGTAGCTACCTCAAAGGCTTGTCGTCAGAACTGAAGGAGTTAATGTATATAAAACTCTCAATAAGAGTGCCTAGCTCAGCGGGTGCCTATCTGTACAGCTACCATTATCATCACCAGAAAGGCTCTGGGATCTTCAGACCAAAACAAGTACTATGACTGCCCCAATCCTGCGTAGTTTAAGAAAAAAAGGCTGAAAACCAGTTTCCATTTGGTTTGATAGTCTGTGTGAGATTACTCATGAAATACCAGCTTAAAGAGCCACAAGTCAGATGAAAGTGACAATGTGAATTACCTCGGTCATTCTCAGGCTCTGGTGTTTCACTGTTATCCTGTGACCTCCCAGGGTTGCCCAAGGCAGGCTTGGGGGCTGGTACACTGACTGATGCTGAATGAGCTACCTGTGGGAAAGGGCCAGGTATATGCGGGGGAGCAGGCTGGCGGGGGTGGTAAGGCACACCTGGTGGGCAGACCCGGGAGGACAGCTGCTGCATGGCGATCATCTCTGGGCTGTCCATCATGGAGTCCCCTCCCTGCAACCCCCGCAGAGCCTGGGAGGGTGCTCCAAACAGAGAACTGGGTGCTGGAGGTGGCTGTAACCGATGTCCAGCAGACTTACAGGGTGGTCGTATATACCCTGAAGAAGGAACTCCATGAGGTAGAAAGCTTGATTGTTCAGTCCACTGGCTTGGGGGGATAGGTGGTCTCATCACTCGGGAATCCATCATGTGACCAAGAGTGCGAGGCTGGTGAGAGGATCCTGGCCCTAAGAGAGGCTTCTCATCTGGCCCCAAGGGTCCTGGATTAGTAGCACCATGGTTCCCATTCCAAACAGCAGAATGTACTCGATTCAGGTACTTGTATGATCGATACACATGGCTGGGAGGAATTTCTGTACTTTCAGGAAAGTCTGGGGGTCGGGCTGGAGCCCCGGCATGCCTGGGAGGAATAAATCCTGCCTGGAATTGAGCTGGAGGATACAAGTTTCCATCCTGACTAGGGCCACTCATTTGCCCAAGCTGCAAGGATCCAGGATGTGGCGCCATGTTAGAAAGGTGCGCCAGCCCTCCACACATTTGCTTCTCTTCGGGTGTGCCTAGCCCGGGTCCTCGGTGGCTGTTAATTCCAACTGGAGGCTGGCAACAAGAAAAGGGTGCACAGCACAGTTAACCAGAATCACAGAGCAAGACAGACGCTGTAATGTGCTTAATCTATGGAGACAAACTCTTCATGACAAGAGACAATAAAATGAATTTAACCTGGAAACAGACTGTGTTTCCGAAACTCACCCTTTGCACTTGCATCCTCTGAGTAGGCTGCTTACCTGCATGGAAAAAGGTTGATGCTGTTGTACCACAGGCTCTCCAGGGTGTGGTTCTGGGACTCCGGAGGAACCATATAAACTGGTAGGATCTGATCCTCGAAGAGGACCAAATGTTCCTGGTACTGTTGGTCTCTGGGAAGCATCGAGTAAAGCAACAAGGGGAAAAAAGAAAAAGCACAGGTATGACGTTGAGAACGGGGGTTTTTCTGAAGATGAACCTACTACTAAAAGGGCATAGACGACTGAGGACTCAGCATGCAGTGCCAGAGAGGGAAGACAGTGAGCTCGTGGGCTCGCCTGCAGCAGGACTAGCCCTGAGCCAGAGTGAGTTCCCTCTTCCTCCCCAGGAAACACAGGATTAAATCGGTGTTTCTCAATCTCTTTTTTACCAGCCTTCCCTACAGGTCCCCCCACAAAAGCAGCCTTTTTAGCCATTTTCCCCTAATCGCCCCTCCCATGAAATTTTACCACCACAGATATAATGTACCTCTTACATATCAAAAACAAAAAAGTGTAATTAAGTTGTTTATCACAATTTTTGCCCACATTGAGAATACATGATTCAAATTATGGAGAAAAAGGAGGATTTAAAATAAATAAAAGGCCAGGTGCGGTAGCTCACGCCTGTAATCCCAACACTCTGGGAGGCCGAGGAGGGAGGACTGCTTGAGCTCAGGAGTTCGAGACCAGCCTGAGCAAGAGTGAGACTCCACATTTACTAAAAATAGAAAAAATTAGCCAGGCGTGGTGGTATATGCTACCTGCAGTCCCAGCTACTTGGGAGGCTGAGGCAGAAGGATCGCTTGAGCCCAGGCGTTTGAGGTTGCTGTGAGCTAGGCTATCGCCATGGCACTCTACTCAGTGCAACAGAGTGAGACTCTGTCTCAAAAAATAAAAAAATAAACAACAAATAAAATAAAATAAAGGACTAATGGGAAAAAAGAAACTTTCTACATACAGAATTATTTTGTAAGCAGTGCTGACTGAATAGTCTCTACATCACCAACCAGGTGAAGCCACAAGAGAATTTAAGTGGTTCCTTACCACCTGGTTTAAAAAGGGTGCCTGGCTGGGCATCCCGCCACAGTGCAGGGGGCGAGTGAAGCCTCTGCTGTTGGAAGTGCCCACCTCCCGAGGGGGCAGTGTGGAGCTGCTGCCCTGCTCATCCCCGGAGGTGGCGGCTCGGCGTGCAGGGGGCAAAGACTTTCCTCCGTTCTCCACGGGCTGCTGTTTCCTGCTGGGCCCTTCTGAGTCCCTGGAGCGGGTCCAAACGTGGCTTCCACCACTTCGTCCGGCCCGACCCCGTCTCCTCTCCCGCTTTTCATCCTCTCGGATCCAAAATTCTTCATCTGTGTCTCCATCTTCACCGGGAAAATGTTTCATCATCGCCCGATGGAAACACCTCTCTAAATTATCAGACATCTTGGTATACTCTATAGAAAGATTTAATGTAAGTACAATTTTCATAAGCCACAAAAGACAAAGACTAATAAATAATTCGTCTTTAAATATAATAAATAAATTCTAATAAATAAAAGATGCAACTGGGGTAAAGCTTGGTTTTTCTGTGTTTTGTTTTTTTTTTTGTTCTTAAAAGAGACAAGACCTGTCTCTGTCGCCCACGCTGGAATGCCAGTGGTGTGATCAGAGATCACCGTAACCTTGAACTCCTGGGCTCAAATGATTCTCCCACCTTGGCCTCTCAGAGTACTGGGGTTATAGTACTATAGGTTATAGTACTGGGATTATGGCACTGTGAGCCACTGTGCCTGGCCTGGGGTAAACTTTAGTTCACTGTTATGGCACATTATGTTGTAGAGCTATGGACACAAGGTGAAGAAGACAACAGTTGATGTTGTATCGCTGGGACGGTGACTGCAGGAGTATTATCTCAAACAGTCAAATTTTAACTCTTTTAAGGCTAAACTGAATACCGAATGCAATCACTGAATCTGCTTAGTTTTAAAATAAGGCATCCAAGGCTGGGCGCGGTGGCTCACACCTGTAATCCCAACAGTCTGGGAGGCCGAGGCGGGCGGATCGTTTGAGCTCAGGAGTTCGAGACCAGCCGGACCAAGAGCAAGACCCCATCTCTACCAAAAATAGAAAAAATTAGCCGGGCATACTGGCACATGCCTATAGTCCCAGCTACTCGGGGGGCTGAGGCAGAAGGATCGCTTGAGCCCAGGAGTTTGAGGTTGCTGTGAGCTAGGCTGACGCCACAGCACTCTAGCCAGGGCAACAGAGACTCTCTAAAAAAAAAAAAAAAAAAAAAAAACCAAATAAATAATTTATTTATTATTTTTATTAATTTAAAAACATTTATTTATTAATAATTTATTAATAAATTTATAAGTAAATTTATTAATATTTATTAATTTTTTATTTATTATTAAATAAGGCATCTTGAGTTAATGCATAGATGACTTCAAGGTTAAGTACACCTGAGTCCATTTATACCTTGATATTAGACACCTACTATGCTAACTTCTCCAAATGGTTTTACAATGAGCTCCATCTAGGCTCACCCCTGCCAGTGGTGAAAGAGGTACAGTACAACCTAAATCCCGACTGGCCTCTAGGATGAGAAATAACCTGTGCCCAGTTAGCCACTTGTCCCAGGGGACAGCAGAGAGTTCCTGGCACACACTGTGTAAGTGGCTGTAATGGCCAATCCCACGGCTCTTAATACACATTCTGTTCGTAGTTCTCAAGAAATGTCTCAATCACTAGGATGTGTATTTCTGAAAGAGAAGGCATGTTATTCCTTATTATCAAGGTACAGCAGATGTGCATCTGGTGCAAACTCCTTCCCAACTTACCACTACTTTCTCCATTATATTTTCGACAATTCCTGAACATAGTCTTCATGTCATTGACAAACTCCTCCTTGGTACAGTATAAACCTCCATTCAGTTTCTTCTCCATGCTTGAAATATCCATGGGGACCTAAACAGGACACATAACTCTTTAATTAAAATATGCTGGAGAGAAAAACATCTCCTAGTCCCTATGAGGCAAAGAAATCATGACATTGTGAGTTGCTCAAGAACCTGGTATATATTTAGCAATGCTGATCCTTAATGAACACAAACAAAATAAGACACAAACAACAAAACCCAATAAAGATACATATACTATAGTAAGTACAATTGCAAAGACAGCCTCTACCTTAATAATCTGATAATAGTTAGGGGCATAAGATTCATCCACAGGTTCCAAAAAGGGCCAGGAATCCTTGTGAGCCTTCACCACGTCTAGAACTGAGAGCCAAAGAAGAGAAATTCATCAGCACACTCACACAGGAATACCTCTATCGGAAATATGATAGCTGACTGAGAACCCACCTTTATACATGGCAGTGAAATCGTCATCCAACTCAAAGCTGTAAATCATAAAATAAGAAATTAATAGTAACTCTGACCACCTTCTCTTAGCTCTTTCAGGTCAATCACAGACACACAGCTGACTGAACTAAGATTGGGAGTAGGCCTAAAAACTTTTGTTTTTAGATAAGCCTGTAAAACTCTGCAAACAAGACGAGGGACAGTATACCTCAGCAAAAAAGTGGTATCATTACCCTCATCTGTAAAAGGATGGGTTTGCCCTAAATGATCCAGAACTTTATCATTCTATAACATTTGTTATTTAATAGCACATTCTTAACCAGGCTTAATTTTTGTAATCTAAATAATCCAAAAAAAGCACACAATAGAATGAGCTTGCAAATGCTGAATATTTACTTGCCTCCTGATTTTTCAATAAGGAGACACATACCTATAGTAACATCCTAAGAAGTAAATTTTTTAAAAAGACTAAACTGCTTGGCCGGGCGTGGTAAATCACGCCTTTAATCCTAGCATTCTGGGAGGCCGAGGCAGGAGGATCCTTTGAGCTCAGGAGTTCGAGACCAGCCTGAGCAAAAGCGAGACCCCGTCTCTACTGAAAAATAGAAACAAATTATCGGAACAACTAAAAAAGTATATGTAGAAAAAAATTAGCTGGGCATGGTGGCACATGCCTGTAGTTCCAGCAAATCAGGAGGCTGAGGCAGGAGGATCACTTGAGCCCGAGAGTTTGAGGTTGCTGTGAGCTAGGCTGACACCAGGGCACTCTAGCCCAGGCAACAGAGCCAGACTCTGTCTCAAAAAAAAAAAAAAAAAAAAAAAAAAGCAAACTGCTATTCACATTTCCAAGCAACAATTTTACATAACAATCATTCATTGTGATCCATTAAATTAAAAGGCTGGGGAAAGAAGAACTTTGTGTCAAAGTCTCTCTGTGCTGCTTTGGCACGTGATGGCAAGAATGTCAGAGGGCTCAGAGTGTCTGTGTGTGCGTGGCAGGAAAGGGCACTAGAGGTAGCTGTGAGTCTGATGCCCACTGCTGTCACTGGCTATGTTTTCTCACCTTTCAATTGGTGGTACTATTACCTGCCACATAGGGTTGTCAAAAGGATTCAATGAGAAACATGCTCAGCAGTACCAGAGTGCTTAATAAATGTCACCAATTGCTACTGTTGTTGTTATTAAATACTCACAGGTCCTTGGTCTTTTTTTCTTCCCTCATGGGGGAAGTGGGGTCCAGATGGGAAAGTTCTGGAGGGAGCTCCTTCCCTTGTGCCAACAGCCATGCCCTTTCTTCCCTGAGCTTTCTCCTCTTAGCACGATCTACAGTGAACACACAGAATGATGGCATGAGTGAGTTAAGTACACTCTAGACAATTACATGTTCATTAATCATTGTTGAGAGAAGGAAGAATGAAGATCACCAAAGCAGTATTACAAAATTATGTTTGTTCCCTTTGCCACTCTCTTTTTGGTAATTATGATGTTTCTATAGGCGGAGTGCTTCATGCAAATTATCAACTAGTGGGACCTGTTTCCTCATACTGATCTCAAGTTGGAGGATGAAGTATGCATAGGGTGGGGAGGGAACAAGGCAGAAGAAAACAGAAAAATGAAAGTAGAAGAAAAAGAGAGGCCTCTCTTCTCTTTCTCTCAAAAAAGAAATACTCGTTTTTTAGGACCAGACTCTTAGCCTAAACACACACAGGATTCTCTACATGCAACTCAAGCCCTTGAGCTTCTGCATTTACAAAGGTGTCCGTGCACACCAATTGTCTGATCTCCACCTACCCTCACTGCGGGCAGCAGGCCCCCAGTGCCAGTGGTAGTGAGAAGTTTGGCTGGGAACAAGGGAAAGATGCCAGCTGGAGTTGGCGAGGAGCTGGAAGGCAGGAATGACTTTTTTTCTGGCTCACAGCCATCCATGGCCATGAGAAACACATTTGGCATTCCACTCCTGGCCTGATGTGGCACGTGCTGCTATCAAGAACAAGGAGGTCAGGAGCAAAGGACAGGCAGAGAAATGAACAACACAACACTATCAGACAGCAAGACACAAAAACGGAAGTGAGGAGAAGCCAGGACAGAGCCTCTATTTGCTCCTCCAATTCTAATTGCTGTTTCCCAAGGAATAAGCTCCACACCTGCCTACTGCTGTGCGCATGACATGATCCTGTCAAGTGCTCTCCCTTCCAGTTCCCTTTGACTTGTGTTTATGTTCCTAAATTATTTTCATTTATAAATTCAGAGTAATCTTATCTGCTTTAAGTGTTCAAAAGCACTTTACTATCAGCAACTTTTAATATTTTTTTAGGGAGAAAAAAAGAACAATTGCAAGTTTAAAGTGTAAATTAATGAATAAACACGCATCCACGGAACTGTCAATCTTAAACAGTTTGTCTTAGTAACGCCAATCCAGTATTTGTTGTATGATCATGCCACGGCTTAACAATCCATTATCTAATTGATTCCAACTTCAGAATTCTGTAAACAATACTATAATAATGTTTTTAAAAAACGTGTCTTCTTGGCCAGGCTCAGTGGCTCACGCCTGTAATCCTAGCACTCTGGGAGGCTGAGGAGGGAGGATCACTCAAGGTCAGGAGTTCGAAACCAACCTGAGCAAGAGCGAGACCCCGTCTCTACTAAAAATAGAAAGAAATTAATTGGCCAACTAAAAACATATAGAAAAATTAGCCGGGTATGGTGGCACATGCCTGTAGTCCCAGCTACTTGGGAGGCTGAGGGAGGAGGATCACCTGAGCCCAGGAGTTTGAGGTTGCTGTGAGCTAGGCTGACGCCACAGCACTCCAGCCAGGGCAACAGAGTGAGACTCTGTCTCAAAAACAAACAACAACAACAAAAAAAACAAAAAATGTGTCTTCTCAAGCATACGTGTAAGGGTTCTGTAGGAGACAAACTCAGCAATGGAATCACCAGATAGTAATTACTACAAGTATAAAGTACATAGAGAAACTATAAGGCACTTTCAAAAAGTTCTATCCAAAGGTTTGCATCTACTCTTCAAATAGCAATTTCCGTTACACTATGATAAAACATTTGCATTTTTGCAAACTGATGGGCATAACATAGAATTTTGATGTTTTCATTTGTATTTTCCAGACTGGAGTGATACCGAACATATTTTCATATTTATTGGGCATTTAGTGCTCTCTTCTGTGAATTTCCTACTTATATACTTTGCCTCCTTTTCATGTCCATGCATTGTTAGAGTTCATATTGATTGGGAGAAGTGCTTTAAATAACCTGGATAATAAAGTATTTGATTACATGTTAAAATTATCTCCTTCCACTCCATGGTTTGTCTTTTGATTTTGTTTACAGTGTTTTTGTCATACATAAGTTCTAAACAATCACTGTAGTCAAATATCTCACTCTCTCCCCCGTTACGGTTTGTGCTTTTTGTACTTACACATTCTTTCTTATCTCAACATCTTAAATTCACCTTATCTTCTTCAAAAAGGTTTTGGCCTTTTGGGTATTTGTAACTTATTCTTCTATAAGCATGTACTTTCCCCCCCCATAAACAAACAAGTTACGACCACCTTTTTTTTTTCTTTTAAAGAGACAGGGTCTTGCCCAGGCTGGAGTAAAGAGGTGTGATCTCAGTGCACTGCAGACTCAAGCCCTGGGCTCGAAGTCACACTCCTGCCTCAGCCTCTCCAGTCCCTGGGGCTATAGGTGTGAGTGGCCACACCCACCTCATTACTTTTTGAAAAACCCACATTCTCTCCCAAGGTCTGTTTCTGGCCTCACTGTCTATCTCTATACCACTTCCTCTCCTGCACTGTAGATTTAATCCCATATTGTTTTTGAGAGTTATTTTGGCTATCCATAGCCCTTTGCTCAATGTGGTCCATATACTGTATTTGGTGGCTATGTCTCTTAAATCTTGAATTTTTAACAAGCATCCTCAAAATTTATTCATTGGAAAGACTGGGTTATTCTGGCATTGTAGCATTTCCCACATTCTGGATGGAGCTGACGGCATCCTCAATGCAGTACTAATGTGTTCCCCTAACCCTTATATTTCCTATAAACTGGCAGTTCCATCTAGAGGCTTCGATGAAACAAATTTGACTTTTTTGGGAAGTAACATTTCATACATGGTGCTGTGCACTTTTTATTTCATTATATATCAAGAGAAATAAATTTGGTTATATCTGGTTATCTCTTTCTGTGATGTCAATTATTATTATTATTATTTGGGACAGAGTCCCGCTTTGTTGCCCAAGCTAGAGTACAAGTGGTGTGATTCATAGCTCACTGCAACCTCAAACCCCTGGGCTCAAGTGATCCTCTTGCCTCAGCCTCCCTCATTAGGTAGGACTACAGGTGCACATCACCATACCCAGCTAATTTTTTCAGTTTTTGCAGATATGGAATCGCACTGTTTCTCAGGCTGGTCTTGAACTCCTGGGCTCAAGCAATCCTCCTGCCTTGGCTTCCCGAAGTGTTGGGATTACAGGTGTGAGCCACAATGTCAAATTTTATCAGTGTTTTCAGGAGCTGGCAGCCTGATCTTTCCATTATGACTTCATCAGTCATAATGACTTCTCATCAGTCTTTTACTCAATGCTTTCAGCAGCCTTTGATGATTAATCAGAGTTCCGAGACAGAATTAACCTGCAGAGAAGATTACATGAGTGACTGTTTTCTCCTTCCTTCTACAGATAGTACATATCTAGCAACTGTAAAGATGCACAGGAGAGAAGTTAATTCATCACATACAATGGATGTTATTAGGGTAGGGGCCTGCAAGCAACAAACTGCAGCACAAAGGGCAGCTATCTGCTTTGTAAATCAAGTTTTACTGGAACAAAAGCCCTGTACGACTTAGAAGCCAGAAGTATTTACCAACGTGGCCCTTGACAGAAAAAGTCAGCTGACCTCTTCTTTAGAAAGAAGGCCTTAATCATTTCCTGAAAACCTGGGTTGAGAAAAGCTTTGCCTAGACCCATGTTTTCATTACTTGCTCTACTTATTATTCCTGCTGCATTTAATGACCAAATTATTCTTTTCCTAATCAATTATTTACATATTCTAAATTAGAGTATGTAACAGAAAGTCTTGGTTCTTTGATTCTATTTTACTATTAAACAGTTTTCAGAACAAATAGTCTTATCAATATCCTAAAGTGATATTTTTTAAAAGTATCATTATGAACTCATGAATTTATAACATATTTGATATTTTTTAATCACTTGAGGTTTCTGTTTTGTTTTTTTCAATGCTCAAAATGATCCATCTTAGGCCAGTGAGAGACCCTTTAGGCCAGCTTCTTTATTTTTAGACAGAACTTCCAGTAGTCTTGATGCTTCCTGCTTTTCTGTTGGCGAATAGTCTAGGCTCATCTTATATTTCTTGTCGAGTACTGGAATTACAGCCATTTTCAAAAAGTCTTGGTTTTCCTTCTGGTGGGAAAGTACATTTAGAGACCACCCATTGCTACTGAGTCACACTATCTTTATAAAAAGTATTCGTATTGACTTTTTTTTTTTTTTTGAGACAG
>CAUYRT010012137.1:0-113729 GCA_963574885.1 Lepilemur ruficaudatus | reverse complement strand
CTCCTCCCGCTGAGCCCTAGTGGTGGGCAGCATTAGAATTGGAGGTAGTAACTTCCTGGGACTTTTCAGAAGGAAATAGGAGGTAAACCATTTTCATGTAGTCGTGTGTGAATAACCCTAGGATGCTAAGTGTTTGTAATCGGTGATGGTGCTTTCTGAATACACACACATGCACATACATAAACCTAGCTCTGTTATGACATGCTTTTAAAGTATTTTTCACTGTAATTTGGACTTTCGATTCATTTAGTTTTTGCTACAATTGAGTGCTTGCTCTGTGCCTAAATTACACTATATACCAAGGAGGATAAAATTATAATGATGCTTCACAGTTGAATCGCATGTATACAATCCCAGAATGTCAGAACTGAGGGAGACTTTTAAAACCATCTAGGCCAGGTGCAGTGGCTTGTACCTGTAATACCAGTGCTTTGGGAGGCTTGAGGCAGGAGGATCGCTTGAGGCCAGGAGATCAAGACCAGCCTGGGCAACATAGTGAGACCCTCTCTCTATGAAAAATAAGAAAAGAAATTATTCAGGCAGGGTGGCATGGCTGTAGCCTTAGCTACTCGAAAGACTGAGGCAGGAGGATCACCTGAACCCAGGAGTTCAAGGTTGCAGTGAGTGATGATTGTGACACTGCACTCCAGCTTGGGTGACAGAGTGAGACCTTGTCTCTCTAAAAAAAAATCTAACCCTGTCATTTTGCAGACAGGTCACTAAGGCCACCATAGGTGTGTTGGTAACCTACCACCGATCCCAGTGACTGGGCTCCATCTCCCACCTCCCTTCAGGATGGCCGGCTGTCTCTCTTCTAGATCTCACTAAATCTGGACAGCAGCCTTCACAGGCATAGTGGACAGTTCTGTCTCCACATTTCCCATGGGTGAGAGTAGGTCCAGGTGATAGAGAACCAAAACCCAGGTCTTCTAAGAGAGTGTCTTGCAGCAAAACAGCTTTGGTGTGAGTCTCCTCCAGCAGGAGGGACAGGGAATGCGGGAGGGGCTAGAGAGGAGGCAGGGGGAGGTTCTGGCTGCAGATGCAGACACTGTCAGGGAGCATCCAAAGATGAAGGGACGTGCAGTGGTCTGAGGGCTACCTGGACACTGTCGACTAAGCGGGTGGTCCATGGGGTGGTTGTGGGAGCCCAGGGGAACAAGGATAGAGAACGTGGATGGGACACACCCTTCCTTTAGGCTCCGTGTCAAAATTAATTGCTTCAGGAATCTTAACTTGTAAAAATATACTTAAAACTACTCTGTTTAAAACAGAGTGTGTTTAAAAACACACACACACAATGTGTTCTTTTAAAATTATCAGAGTGAGATTCTTTAGATTGTTTAGTTAATTTTTTTGTCTACACTTAGTCCTTCACGTAGTTGGAGCTTAATTTGAAAACCATAGTGAGTGGTCAGTATTCATGTATCTGTGTAGGTTTTTGTTCTTTACAGTGGGTTGGGTCAGATGAGTGTCTAATCATGATTAAACTCATTATAATCACTTTCCTGGCTATGTCCCTGTCAACAGGAAGCTGACTGATTTTCCTTGAAAGGGCCGGTGAGCAGAAATTCGGGGTTGTGGGGCGGTACGTACACCTGTGGAGCTCAAGGTTGGCCGTGTGGAGGCTGCCACTGCTGCCCACCAGCTCTTCTTCCTGAGCTGAGTGCCTGGGGCCCACCAACCGAAAGGAGGAAGGTGGAGGAGCAGGAGGAAGGGGTGCAGGGGACGGAGGTGCACAGGGCCAGAGGGCAGGGTGGTGCACAGAGATGGAATGGCCCTCTGAGCTGCACAGACCCTGAACGGCCGGGGGAGGGGGGGTTCCTTCCCTTAGATTCTCTTAGAATCAGGAGGGTCAGAGCAACCTGTGGCCAGTCTTCAGGTCAAATCTGGCCCACAACTTGTTTTGATAAATAAAGTTTTATCGAAACACAGATGTGCCCATTCATTTAACTTATGTCTGTGTCTGCTTTCATACTATGTCTATAGGTTAAATCGTTGCGACAGAGATGGTGTAGCCCACAAAGCCCAACTATATGTTATTTGGTCTTTTACAGAGAGAGTTTGCCACCTCCTGTCCTAGATCAGTGGCGCTTGGCTGTTGCTCCTTTAAATATGAGGCAAAAGCTGCACACAAAAAAATGCACAGTGTACCTATACGTACTGTTGGATTTCCACATTCATGAGATCACAGAGCTCTTGAAGCTTCTCCATGGAGCCCTCAGGTTCATACTTCTGGACCCTGGGAGAGGTAGGATTCATTTCTCCACCTTGAGAAATGTGGACATATCTTCCCCCATCTGCGGAATGGTAGCCTCATGAGGAAATGTTACCAATCATGAGACGGATTGGCCCCTCCCAGTGAGGCATAGTGCCCGGGGGCTGCGGGAGGGCCATATATGTGGTTAGATTCTGCTAGATTTTAGACAACGGTGTGTCTCATTGGCACAGAAGCAGCATCCTTCAGTTTTCTTTCTGTGATTTACGGTTTGATCCTGCATTGGCTATTCTAAGGGAATTACCTGATGTATGGAGCATCTGTGCTCCCATTCTTAATCCCCGTCTTTCTGGAACCATTTCCTTCCTGGGTAGCTTCGGACGTATTTAGGTTCTCCCTGAACCTGCAGTGTGCTGGTACCTGCCCTGCTTTCAACTCTTTGCTACTCTTCTATTTCTCTTCCTTCTTTTACCAGTAGTTTTCGGAACTGTAAACTCTCCTCCTATACAGCCAGCCTTCGTCCCTGCTCCTCTCTCCTTAACTCTTAGGAGCCTGGCCCTGTCCCAGGTAATCATGGCTTCCCTTTGCCAACATCTAGCCTTACCCAAAGCATTTTCATTTTTAAAAAATTTTCTGCTTTCTATTATTAAAAGTGATTGTGAAATAGTTTTATGTGGAATTAAAAATTGTATGTGCAATTATCCATTTTTTGCTAATCTCTGTATACTTATTTTAATAATGAAAACATACTGATTTTAGGTTGAAAAGCATTTAAAATTTTATAGCCACTTAGATACAGCAATATGAACATAGGAGTGAGAAAAGGAAATAAACCATGCCTGGGCGTGTCTTATCCAGGTCACTGGAGTCAGGCAGGGAGTCTGCACCGGCTGCTGGTCTTGGCTCACGATGGCTGTGTTTTGGTGATGCTCCCCTTGATGGTTTGATTAATTTTTCTCCATCCTCTAAAAGTTGGGTTACTTCTTCTTAGTCTCCTAATCAATTCTGGATTTATGGAGGAAAATAACAGAAATCTTATAGTGTCCATGAGGATCACAAACTCAGGCAAGGGCCAAGGTAGGGCCTACACAGGGAGGAACAAAGGTCCTTTCAGTCAGGCCTGAAGGTTGAGGGGGCCTCGCCTATGGGCAGTTGTTCAGGTTCGAGTGTGCACACAGGGGCCAGGTTTATTTTGGCTGGGAAAAGTCACCCTCCCCATGTTTTGCTAAGACTTCTAATACCATCAACTAGAGAGAGTTTTGCTGGACTGCGTGGTGGCTTGTAAGAGATGAGCTGGCTTTGTGAGCTTGTCTAGCCTGTGATTTAAGTGTAGTGTGCGCATGTCAAAACTTTTCCAGCGGTGGCACCTGTCCTTGAGATGTCCTGTTTCCTCTGGGAGGGCACCTGGAGTTCCCAGTTCTGGTAGTGGCAGAGTAGCTAGTATCAGAATAACCTTCCCTCAAATAACAATATAAACTCTGGATAAAATGCACGCAAGTATCTGAAGGCACCGAAGTGTAGCCAAACAGTAGAAATGGGGGTATCTTCAGCTTTTGAAAGAAGGAACCAGCAATGGTGAGATCCACATCCGTATGGCTTCTCCCTGATGCTACACCACAGTCTGTGTGGACAGCTAGAGCTCAGGCAGAATGTGGAGGTCTTTGGAGGGATAGTGTGAGTTTTCTCTCCTTTTTTTCTTGGTCGGTCTAATGAAAAGTTTCTCAGTTTTCACTGAACTTTCCAAAGAACTTTCAGTTTCATTGATTTTTCTCTCTCATTTTTCTATCCTCTATTTCATTAATTTCTGCTTTAATCTTTATGTTTATTTTCTTCTCCTTGCTTTGGATTTAGTTTGCTCTTTTTTCTGATGTACTTAAGGTGGAAGCTAAGGTTTTAGGTTTGAGATCTTTCTTCTTTACTAACGTAAAGATGATCTATAGCTATAGATATCCCTGTAAGATTGTGTCAGCTAAATCCCATAAGTTTTAGTTATGTTGCATCTTCATTTTCATTCATCTCAAAGTGTTTTTAGATTTCCTTTATGATTTCATCTTTGACCCATTGGTTATGTACAGATGTGTTGCTTAATTTCCACATATTTGTGAGTTTCCAACATTTCTCTTTTTATTGATTTCTGATTTCATTCTATTTCACTGTGGTCAGAGAGTATATTTTGTTTGACTTCAATCCTTGTAAATGTATTGAGGCTTGTTTTAGGGGCTAGCATGTGGTCTAACCTGGAGAATGTGCTGATTGCACTTCAGAAGAATGTATAGTCTGCTTTTGTTGGGTAGAATGTTCTGTGGATGTCTGTAGGTCTTGGTTTATGTTGTGTTTAAGTTATTTACTTGTTGATCTTCTAATTGTTCTATCCATTTTGAAGGTGGATGTTGAACTACCCACTATTGTTGTTGAATTGTCTATTTCTCCCTTAAATTCTGTCAGGTTTTGCTTCATGCATTTTCGGGCCCTGTTATTAGGTACACACACACACACACACACATACATTTATAATGACTGTCTTTTTGATTGATTGACTCTTTTAATGTTACAAAATGTTTCTCTTCCTCTCTAGTAATAGTTTTTGCTTTAAAGTCTACTTTTCTGACATTAGTTTAGTCATTCCAGCTTTCATTTAGTTGCTGTTCACATAATATACCTGTTTGCATCTTTGAATCTTAAATGTGTCTCTTGTACATAGTATATATAATAGTTGGATCCTGGGTTGTTTTTTTTTTGCTCGTTTGTTTGTTTGAGATAGAGTTTCACTTTGTTACCTGGCTGGAGTGCAGTGGCATCATAATAGCACACTACAACCTCAAACTCCTGGGCTCAAATGATCCTCCTGCCTCAGCCTCCCAAGTAGCTAAGACTACAGGCACATGCCATCATGCCCAGCTGATTTTTTCTATATTTTTGTAGAGGCAGAGTCTCGCTCTTGCTCAGGCTAGTCTTGAACTCCTGACATTAAGCAGTCCTCTCGCCTCAGCCTCCCAGAGTGCTAGGATTACAAATATGAGCCACCACACCTGTCCAGGATCCTGTTTTATATCTAATTTTATAGTCTCTGCCTTTGTATTGGATTGTTTAGTCCATTCATATTTAGTGTTAATACTGCTGTAGTTAAAGTTATAAATCCAATTTTATATTTTGTTTTTTTCTATGTCTTATATCATTTTTTGTTCCTCTGTTTTTTATTACTGGTTTCTTTTGCATTAAGTGAATATTTTCTAATGTGGCATTTTAATTAACAATTTTTTTTCACTATGCTTTCTTGAGTTATTTTCTTAGTGGTTGCTCTAGGGCTTGTCATATAAATATTAATTTACCAGATTTATACTAACTTATTTCAAATTTATACTCTATTACAGAGTAATAATAACTCCATTTCAGTAAGATATAGAAACATTACTACTAGATAGCTCTATCCCCTCTTCCCTCTTTTTGTGCTGTTGTTACACGTGTTACATCTATATATGTTGCACACTGAACTATGCATTGTTATAATTGTTGTATATATTTTTATGTATTTTAAAGATGAGAGAAGAAAGTAAAGCAGTGTATATTTACAGAGTTAGCTATATTAGCCTTTTTACTTGCTATGCCTGGTTTTCATGTGTTCTGTGGATTCGAGTTACCATTTGGTGTGTTTCCTTACTCCGGTGTATCTCTGCTCCCACCCAGCTCCTCTGTGCTGTCCTTGTCAACCATAATACATTTCTACAGGTTATAGGCCTGACAATACAATTGTATACATGTTGTTTTATACAGTTACTTTTTAAATCCGTTAAGAGAATGAAGGAAAAGAAATATGCATTTATAGTATTTTTGTGATTACTTTTAGTGGTGCTATTCATTTTTTTTTTTTTTTTTGCGAGGATTTGAATTGGTCTGTGGTCATTGCTTTCAGCCTGAAAAACTTCCTTTAGGATGTCTTATTAGGCAGGTCTATAAGCAATAATTCTCTCAGTTTTTGTTTGTCTAGGAAAGTATTTCATCTTCATTTTTGAAAAATCATTTTCCTGAACATAAAATTGGTTGAGTTTTTTTCTTTGAGCACTTTGAATATGCCATTTCCCTGCCTGTGGCCTCCATCATTTCTGATGAAAACTCAGCAGTTGTCTTACTGGGAGCACTTGACTTCTGAAAGCTGGATGTATTCCTGGGGCCTGGAGGCCACCGTATTTACTGAATGGGGTATTTCACTTACTAGGTTTCTGAAAAGTGACTTATACTTCTGGAGGGTCCCAAAGCTGATCTGGCTTTAGTGACAGTTTCCTTTGCTTGAGGAGACTTGACTTCTAAGGCATTAATTATCCTGCATAAAGTCCAACTAAACATTTCACATGGTTTTAGCAAAGAGAAAATGAAAAGGAGAAGGCATCATGGTAGTCTAGAAAGACCAAGGACTTAATAGTGAGAAAGAACTGAGTTTGACTCTCAAATAATAGATGATGAAGTCAATTTAGTGAATTTCACCCAGTATTTGTTTCAGTATGCAATCAGCCCTCCGCATCCGTGGATTCAACCAACCACGGATTGAAATTTTTTTTTTTAAATTGTGTCTGTACTGAACATGTACAGGCCTATTTTTCTTGTCATTAGTCCCTAAATAATACAGTATAACAACTGTTTACATAGCATTTACATTGTGTTAGGTATTATAAGCAGTTGTATATGGGAGTATGTACATAGGCTATAGGCAAATACTATGCCTTTTTATATCAGGGACTTGAGCATCCGTGGATTTTGGTATCCTAAGGAGGTTCTGGACTAGTCGCCCACAGATACTGAGGGACAACTCTGTATGTGTATATATATGTGTGTGTGTGTGGATGTATGCATGGATGAATGGGAGGGTGGGTGGATTGATGGCAGGCAGAAAAATAGAATATACCAGGTTGCCATATAAAGATGTATTTGTTGCTGTGAGTCATAGTCAAAAATGTTTGAAAACTCCTGTCCTAGTCCATTTATTGGCATGGAAGAGGGCCTGCTCTGGGATTTTTCCAGTATTGGAAGGGGCTCTCTTTGTCCTTGGTTATATCCCAAGCACTTTTCTCTCCTGCCTCATTAGTCTCTTAGCTCTATTTTACTTTTCAACAGAACGAAAATGTGCCCAACTCATTGCTATCCCTTCAGAATTGTTGCATGTAGCCACTACCTCATACAAACTCTCATACAGCCAAGGTGACAGGAGTTATATGCAATTTCCTGTCTTTTTCAGTCTACCCTCAAATGCCTCTCTTATCAGGAAATGCTAACAATGAGTTTGTTAGAAACTTGTGATTCACATTTTTAGCTATTCTGAGACTTTACATGAATGATTCATTCATTCATTTCTGGAGAGCCTGACTTTGTATTCAGCAAAGTTTGAGAGAGTCAGTAATTGTAAATGAAACAGAAGGGCAGGCAGGTGAAACTGTTTTTGCTAAGCTGTTGAACACATTTATGCTGGATGTTCTCAGCAGGCACAATTATTCTGATTGAGCTGGTCCTCAAAGCTTGCTTTGCCAGAAAATAATGAGGCAGAGAGTTCTGTCAAATTGTGAACTATGCCTTTAGAATGAATGATTCCTACAGCTGATAAAATATTTTTTTATTAACGTTCCGGAGGCATTGAAATGATGAAGCTTAGGCTTTAACCAGATTTTTTGGGAATGCATCCAAATTTGTTTCAGAGATTTTGCTCTATCTTTGTAGAAATTCAGAAGAGTGCACTGACATCCCTTAGGAGCGTTAGCCAAGACCACCTTCTAGATCCTGGACTTGGTGTCCCACCACACTCCACCTGTGCCACCACCCCGTTCCTTCCCATGCCCTAAGCCTGTCCCATATAACTCGTCCATGAAGTGCAGACTCATTTTAACATGCAGGATTAATTGGGTTGGAAGAAAACAGCCACAGAAAACCGAGCAGCACCTCACATGTGAGTGACTCTGAAATTACCTGCCCTCTTGGTGCATCTGTCAGTGGCTTCCTGCACAAGCAGACAGTTCAGAGATCTGTTTGAGGGGCTCTGTGGAACACTGACGAGTCACGAAGCATCTTCCCAACGTGTCTAGCTCTAGGGATCCTCAGGGATCAAAAGTGCCTAGAATGAAAGAAAGCAAGATGCCAGCATTGACAGTCCCAAGGCTGGAACCTGGGAGAGAAGGTAACAAGTTCTGGGGTTTTGCCTGAATCCCAACATTTGCACCAGCTCCTGGGGTAGCGTTAGAGCCTTTCTCCCGATGACAAATTGTGAGGCTGTGTCATAGCGAAGCTCCTCTATGCGGCAGACTTGTTCTTCCCTCTCTCTCTCCATTTGCCTAAAACTACCCCTGGGAGAATGAATTGCTGCAAATTGATTGTTCACTTTGTTTCTCTTTACCCACACTTTCTCCTTATGCATTTACTCTGCGCAGACCTGTTTGTGAATAAGAGGGCAAGAAGTAACAAGTGTTTTTTGTGCTTCATATCAGGATGTGGCAGGGACACATTTTGATGGTTTGGGTGCTTAATTGATGTGGTAGCAGCACTTAATCAGCTTTTTATTTATGAAAAAGAATTAATGTGTAGTTTGTGTGTGAGAGAGAAAATATGAATAAAGTTTACACTAGTAAACTGGTATTTATACTATGGCTAGAAAAGTGAAATTTCTAGAATCTTTGAAAGCCAGGAGAAAAATTACAACATGAAAAGTTATAATTTGGCCTCTCTAATTTCATTTGTTTCAGTCCCTCGTTTGCATTGTTACCAAAGTAACACAAGTTTGAAACACGAGTGTGCTTCTCCTGCTCTCTCCTCAGAGTTTCTTCTGTGGGAATTGGAGCAGGACGATAGATGTGCACTTGGGTCCTGGCTCAGCCGCTTACCCTCTGGGTGACCTTGAACCCATTACTTAACCCCTTCCGCCCTGTGTTACTCATCCGTTCGAGCGAGGATGGTGATGCCTCCTCCCTTGCAGAGCCATGGTGTAGATCCCATCACGCCACATATGTACAGAGCCAGCACACGGCACATGGTGAGCATTCTAGTCAATTCACGCTGCTGTGACTGCGTGTCATTGATGTGAAGTGTCTCCTCCAGGCCTGCCGCACTTTCATGGCATCCGTGATATGGCCCTTGCCAGGTTGTCAGCTTGATTTTTGTAACCCTTCTCTTCTCTGTCTGGTTTGGTTTCAATCCGCCCACTCCTAGTATGTTGGAAGGAGCCAGAAAATCCTGTGAAACTAACACCAGGCAGCTTGGCTATTTTTAAGCGCTTCTGTCCAAAAATTTAATGGGAAGAAAGCTTGACTAAAAGGTAGTTTGGGGGTTTGGCTTCCCACTTCTCCCATTAGCACAAAAAATTGAGAGCCAGTGAATGTGGGGACATTCTCCAAACTGAGAGTGCTATTTCATGAATGGCACCTGCAGTTCTGACTGCCGTGAACTGTCTGGGAGTGAAAAATGGCAGGTCTCTTCATCTCTTGCTGCCCACGCAGTAAGGAACAATCAGATCTATGCGGTCTGCAAATCTGTGTGAAATAAAATAGGAAATATGCAGACTTTAAAGACTAGCATTTGGCATAATGCAAATCAAAATAAAATGTCGTGAGTCACTGGTATTTTCACCCGCAGCTTTGAAGTCTTTATGACCATGGCTGCTGAGGAAGGCAGGCTGCATAAACACCATTCACAATAGCTGAAGGCTGGCATTTCATAAGAGAAATGGCAACAAGACCAATTTCCCTGAGGGTCCATAGGTACTAATTCTGTTTAATGTGAAATTTCCTAAGTAATTCTGGGTTCTTCATAGAAATTTGCATGGGAAGTTCTGGGAGCCTGACAGTCTAGAGCCAGTCTAAGAGAGAACCAGTCTGCAGTGTTTACAGGCAGACTGAGAAAATGTGTCCCTGGGGCTTAAATAATATGTTCATGTTCATGTAAGAGGGTGGGAGTTGGGAGCTAATGTAAACTGCCAGCTTTGTTCTAGTCCAAAGTAATTATCTTTGCATTTAAGTACCTATATAAGTATTAACCCTTCCTTTTTTGCCAGCTTTCTCTCTTTTTCATCTTCCTTTCCCTGCCCCTACCTTTTTTGTTGCCATATATGATTTCTGACACCTCAGGGGTAAATATGCTCTTACTAATCAGTTGCATTGTGGGGTGGTTTGTTTGGACTTGGAGACAGTCTCTCCTCTCTGTCTTACCCATTCTTTGAGCCTGTTCCAATGAAAACATCAAAGAAGGAAGAAGACAGTAGAAGGGGAAGAGCTGAGGTTGGCTAAATCAACATGGTTTTTCTTAGGAAATAAGTTATCATCATTTTACAAGCTGAGGGCAGATGCTTTTTTTTTTTTTTTAACAAGTTAAATGTTGTAACATACGTGGTTGACATTTCCTGGAGAATTTTGGGTTCAGCATTTCAGTAGGCAGTACCAGCTGAAACTCTAGGTTCTCAACCTTCATTGCTAACATGTGCCTTAGGTGATGTAAAACCTTAGCATCCACGTTCACCGCAAACCATGGCGTGGCCTTCCCAGTGTATCTGCTCTGACTGACGTCTGCGTTGTTTTCCTCTGCCTGCAACCTTCCTAGGCTCTCCTGAAATAGCCACAGAATCCTCAAACTCGTTGCTATTTTCGGCCCTGCTTCCACTTAGAATAATTAGTTTCAATCATTACTCACAAGTTCAGTGCCTAATTTGGAAAGAAGTACTTACTTTATTTGCCCTAAAACTGTCTTTTTTTGAGCTTCAAAGAGCTTAGTATTCCAAGAATTACTGGGCTGGGTGCTTCTCTCCTGCATGCTCCGTAGCCATGTGTGGAGAGAACTCTTAAATCCTCCCTGTCTAAAGGTGGCCTGCCCAGGCCCCAGGGTGGGCACTGACTTCCCGTCTCCCCCTGACCGAGGGCTCTGCAAGGGACAGCCAGCATGACAGCTGTGGCTGAGAACAGCACCTGGTGCATGTGAAATCCTCTGTGTTTATTAAATGAAAGGGCATTTCCTCTGCTTTACCTTCAACCTCTAACCCATCACCGACGTCAGTTTTTTAAATTATTGAGGTATAATTCACATAACATAAAATTAGCCATTAACCATTTTAAAGTGAACAATTCAGTGGCATTTACTGTAGTCACTATGTGTGGAACCATTACGTCTGTCTAGTTCCAAGACATTTTCATCACCTAAAGAGGAAACCTCATATCTATTAAGCAGTCACTCCCCATTCCCCTCTCCCCAAGCCCCTGGCAACTACCAATCTGTATCTGTCCAAAATGGGATTTACAGATCTCTGCAGGTGTCCTGGTTTCTAATATTGGCTGTAACATTCCCCGAGTGCTTGAAGATCCGGGCAAGGATGAGCCTTTGCTTACCGTGAACATTTCCAAAAATGTTGTCTTTGTCCTTTGCCCCGTTTCCTATTGTATTCAAATGAGAGTTCCGTCTCTTGACCTTGCGTGACCTATGATGGGGCTTCTTCCTCCTTTGGTGGCAGTTTATCTTTTTAAGGAGAACTCACCTGTGCTTCTTCATCCACCAAAATAGATGCATTTTCAATCACCACCGCTGAGAGGACAGAGGAAATTGGTTGTTACCATGTGGAAAACTCATTGTCTAAGGGAAGTCACGTCCAGAGTCAGGAAAGCAAGTGAAACACCCGACTTTGTGAAGCCAAAGCAGCTTCATCTGGAAATTTGACCCAGAGTGTTCAAAGCGAAAACAGGTCCTCCCCGCCCATCCAGGAAGCAGGATGCGGACGGACATTTGGAGTTTACCTTAAAATGCCTGCCAGTCGGCATGGTGTTCTGTCTGCAGCTAACTATGTGGCCACCGCTGGCGACACATCTTTATAAACTGCTCAGAGAGCCCTGGGTTCTGTTTTAACTTCACTGCAGGGGGAAGACCAAAGGACCTCTGAGCTTCCGGGTAGCTGGATAGGCCACCAAGTGAAGTTGGGACACCTTTATTATTTTTATTTCCCAGTCAGTACCAGATGATTTGAGGAATATTCTTTTCAAAAACAGGAAGGCGTCAAAGTAAGGGAGAAAGTCCAAAGATCCACAGGCAAAAAATCGGTTATTTTCAAGCCTTGGAACTGTCTATCACTGCAGAGATAAGCAGAATCAGCTGACCCAAGGCAGACCCGAGATGCAGCACATCCTAAGTTCACAGCCAAGGTAGCTGTGTCTTTTAGGACTTGGCATTTCCAGATGCCAGCAGCTTGGGCACCTGGTGGATTGGAGGTGAAGTGTCTGACTTGGAGGCCCCTCGTTGCTGAGCCCAAGGCGGGTGGTGGTGATCGAATGTCCTCTCCCTTCTGAGCAGCTGGCTGTGTGTGCTAAGCAGTGATGACTTCAGGCATCTGGCCTGATGCTAGAAAAACAAGTGGAGCCCACCATAGTTCTTGTAACTTGTTCTGGGAGAGAGAAGCCATAGGTGGGATTCCAGGAGAGATCCCATGATTCATTCATTCAGCAAATACCTATTGCAGGTGGTAATTACCCACCACATTATCTCACGGGGTATCTATTAAAAGAGCCACAAGAGAGGCTTGCAAGGTGTGGGCTGGGAGAGCTAACATGGTATTTTGTTTGCTTTGAATAATAATCCAGACCCTGGGTATTAAAACTAGGAAGGCTGGTTAAATCTTAATCGGTAATTGTCTAACCTCCTTTGAGCTTCTCAAACTTCAGTTTAGAATTGCTTGGGGAACTTGTTAGGATTACAAACCTTGGCCCTAACCTCAGAGATTCTGACTCAGTCAAGGATAGGGTCCATTAATCCTTGGTTTTAAAAACAAGAACCAGCGTAATTCTGATGGGGGCAGGTGAGCTAGCCAGTGGGGTTTTAGAACCCCCGGGTGGGGGTGGGGTGGCTGTATTTGGGGGCCGCAGATCAGAATGACCTGGGAAATACATGCCTTCCCCCTTCCATTCCCACCCATTCTGCCCTGGTGAGCCACTTTTACTTATGAGAGTATTATTTCTTCCTCCTATGGGTGAAGCAGAAAATTTGAGAACCAGCTGCTCTAAATAAAACAATGGAAGGCAGAGTTCAGGTTGAGGGCTCTCAGAGGATGCTTTTGTTTTTCTTTGAAATTTTTGGGAGAAAGGATCTAAGGATTTGGCAAATGGGGGCTGGCCCCAGCCCTTTAGAACCTGCCCAACTCCACCTGTTAAACACCTGTTGGGACCAGGAAGCAGAGCACCAGGAGCCAGCCTGGCTCAGACCTCCTGCTGACACTTATCAGCCCTGTAATCTTGGGTTTAAACTCAAGCTTGGGCTTAACCTTTGTGTGCAGCCCTTTGCTTATGAATAACTGGAATTTGCCTGCCTCCTGTGGGCTGAGCCAGGGATAGTAGAGACCGTGTATACAACAGCATCTGCCTTGGTGCAGATGTCCTGTCAACAGGAAGGCTCTAAAGTGGGCTTCTCAAAGCAGGAGGTGCTTAGAAATCACCCTGGGACCCTGTGAAAATGTAGACTCTGATGCAGCAGGTCTGGGGCAGGCCTGAGGTTTGCACTTCCAGCAGGCCCCCATGTGAGTTCGATGCTGCTGGTCCATGGCCCACACTTTGAGTAGCAAGGATCTGAAAGGTGCACCCTTCCCTAGGTTTGCTGTGAAGTGTCAGTGCAAAGAGTCAACTAACTTAACAAACTGCAATTCTTTTTTTCAGTCCTAGAAACAGGAGAAAATACCTACCTTTTACTTAACTCTGATCCTGCAAATTGGGGCACAGAATGCTTTCAGCCATAAACACCCATCTCCCTGGTCTCTCAAATCATGATTATTCCCAATAACAATTGCAGTATTGAAGAAGACGGCAGAGCAAGGGGTGAACTGCTCTGTGGGCTGGGAGGGGTTACCAAGAGCAAGGCCTCAGATGTGCAGGATAAAGGTGGTCCTTAGGGGTCAGGGATTCTGTGTCCTTAAGGCGCCTAGAGCTTGCCTGTGACTAAAAGAGTTTTAAAAGAAAACAAAGAAAAATGAGAACGTCTTTCCTTCTTCCATGAAATCAACTTTAACTAAATGTCAGCATCTTCTGGAGGGGCTCTGAAAATGCAGGATGCTGGGCCACACCCCAGGGCCTTTCGTTGAGTAGGTCTCAGGTGGGGCCTGACAATTTGCATTTTCAGCAGATTCCCAGGTACTACTGAGGATTACAATGCGACTAGCACAAAAGACAGTCTTTGAGAGCAGTGAGGATGGAAATCCGTGCTGTCAGCCTGGGCTACCTCCTCACGCTTCTGACCCCTCCCATCAAAGCAACATCGCCAGGAAGGGGGGTGTCCAAGCTGGGGTGCGGTTTGGGGCATGAATGGGAGATTCACGTTGTCCTTGGGTATCTGAAGGTCCTCCTGAGGATTAGGAGAGATTAGACTTCTGGGAAGGGACGGCACAGTTGCCTGCAGACAGCGAGTCACAGCACGGGTCCCCCAGGGCTGGGGCTCTCTCATCTACCTGTGTGGCAGATCACCTGGGGGAACTTTTTAAAAACAGAGCTTCCCAGGGTGCATCCTAAGAGATTCTGGTGAGCAGCTCGGTTTGGGTGGCCCTGCGTGGAGAGCAGTGAAGCACCACGTGGGCGTTGGAGAGCTGCTTTCGTGTTTAGTGATTCTTGGATTCAGCTCTAATGATCACTCAGCAAGCAAATGACTCCCCGGCAGGAAATTGGACCCTTCGTGAAGTACATTTGCTTGCTAGAACCCTAAAGTTACAGTCGATAAATGCCGGCTGCATTTTCTAAAGTGTTTTATTTCCCATCTGAGGATGGCTCCCCGCCAGGGGGATTCATCTGGGGCAAAGCTCACACCCTGCCCAGGAATAACACTGTCCACGGCCACTCTGCACTGGGCAGTGTTGAAAGTGGAATCAGTAAAAGTTACTGATAGCCAAGTTCCAGAGAGAACACTTCCCAGACATGCTCAGCAGCATAGAGCGTATCTGCATGCAAAAAGGTTAAAATTTACAAGATTACTTAGATAACAATCCAAGGAGGAATTCCCCCTTCTGTTTGTCATGCACAGATTCGAAGACTGTGGTTTTCCCTTTACTTTCCTGAGTCACTGGCAAATGCTTGAGAGCGTCACTGGGTGCTGTGCTCTGTGCCAGGTGAGAGTCTGTAAAGGTGACCCAGGCATAGTCCCTGTCCTTGTGGAACCCACTGCCAGGGAAAGACAAAATGTAAGCAACTAGCTGTAAAAGCAGCAGAACTCCTAGCGTAGTCCTCCCCACACTCTCCCTCCCCTCGCCCAGTTTCGTTTTCTCCACTGCACTTGGCACTGTCAAAATGACCGGCTGTACCTGCTCGTACCTTGTCTCCCCCGTTACAGAGTAAGCAACGTGAAGGCAAAGACTGGACCTTTGGACCCTGGCCTCTCCTAGCCATTGGATGTGGGCCGCCCCAAAGGGCACTGGGGCAGCTCTCTGCAGCTGAGGCATTCCGGGGTGGGGGGGGCTGCCGGCTGTCTGTCCACACCCTGCTGGAATCTGGGCAGATGCTGGAATCTGGGCAGGGAGGACCTGGGCAGCTGCAGTGGCTCTCAAACCTTGGCATGTGTCCAAATCCCCTGGAGGGCTTGTTAAAACTCAGATGGTTGGGCCTACCCCAGAGTTTCTGATCCAGTAGGTTTAGGATGGAGCCATAGAATTTCTAATAAGTTCCCAGGTGATACTGAGGCTGCTGGTCCCTGGCCCACACTTTGAGAACCATGCGGTGGTAGGGTGCATCAGCGTGGCCAGGACGCTGTGCCCAGTGGATGGATGCAGGGTGGCTCCAAAGACAGAGAGGCTTGTTTGAAGCTGTGCCAGTAACCCAGGTGAGAGAGACAGGGCTCCGAGACAGGCGCCAGCAGAGGTACTGGAGAACAGAAGGGGGGATCCAGGCACATGCGACAGTAGGTCAGTGGGCGGGTGGCAGGGGAGGGAGGAGTCAGAACGGCTGGAAGGATGGAAATGCCGTGGACTGGGACAGCCATGGGGTGGGGAAGGGGAATAGCGTGTTTCCTTTGGGACCTGCTACCTTGAGGTGCTAAGGGGACCTGCAGATGGAGATGTTTGGGAGGCAGTTGGAAATACAATTCAAAACTCGGGAGAAATCTGAGTGGTGGATACAGATTCTGGGGTCTTCCATGTAGAGGCGTGAGCTGATGCAGTGAGGCTGAATGAGATTGATTAAGGGCAGCTCATTAAAGGGAAAGAGCGGTGACGTGCTCAGAAGGAAGCCAAGAGGCCCTTGCTTGTAGCGGGGCAGAGAAAGAGCAAGTGGTATGCCCCAAGGCACATGAAGGGACAAGTGGGCGTTACTGGGCAGGGGCAGTACCAGATGTTGGAGCATCTCAAACACTGGGCCAGAATCTGACCAACTCTGGGGACTCCTTAAAAGAACCAACCCTATGAGAGGATTTGTGTTTGAGGCGTGAGTTAGAGAAGCTGGTCTACATATTTTGAAGTCACAATGTTTATTTTGCCTTAGCGATACTGATTTTATGGCCATATTGATGGAATGTGTATAAGCAAAAGGAAGTACACATGCTGTGTACAGGCGCGTGGAGTGTAGTAGCCATCCACGACAGAAGAAAACTATGGTACCACTGTAGTGGTCCAGGCTGAAGCTGCTCCTCTAAGCTGAGCCCCAAGGAGGAAAGGCACCATGCATTCATTCATCTTTTTTCCTATCTGGATTTGACCTTGATCCAGATCCTCCTGGGAGCTTGAATTCACTGCTTTTACAAGGATAAAGAGGATTCTGATGATGCTTTTTAAAACTGTGCAAGAATGCTATAGAGAGAATCGATTTCTATGCACTGAGAGTCCTCAGTTGGTAATTTGGTGTTTCATAGATGGGCAGTTCACTTTTTAATTTGTGGTGCTTGTGTAGTCCTCTGGGTCTTGGCAAACCCTGGTGTTCGGGGATACAGGATGAAGTTCAACAAGTCCCTGCATAAGGCTGATGACACAGGGCCCGACTTCTCAGGCGGCCCCCAGCCAGGACTGCTGGAGGTGGAACCCACGCTGGGTATGTGACCTGTGCTCTGTCTTTGCAGTTCTGCGCGGAGCTCAACCAGCCCATCCTGCCCAACATGCGCAAGTGGAAGGGGCCCCGGGGATGCTGGAAAGCCGTCGTCGCTGAGAAGCCCTCGAGTCAGCTCCAGAAGGTGCCCTCACCTGCAAAACCTGGCCTTTCTCTTCATTTTACTTAAACATACTTTTTCCCCTAATCAAGGGCACTTAAAAATTTCTTTTGCCAATAGCCTTGATGCATTTTTGCACTTCTGCCCAGTTTTTAAATCATTACCATTCATTTCTAAATGCCCTGGTTCTCGTTTCGTGTTTAGATCAGGAATGGATTCCTGCCCAGACGGAAACGGGAGCTCAGGGTGTTGGGAGGAGAGGAGAAATCCTGTTCTGGGCCAAGGCTGCAAATGGGTATTTCTGTCCTTTGTCCTTATAATCCCTTTGCCACAGTTCTGTCCACTGCCAAGTTTGTGGAGAGCACATTATTCATGGACTGAAAACTTCAGATTCACCTTGGTTCATACATGCATGAAGTATTTGCTTTCAATGGTGGAAGATATGCACATAGAAATGTTCTGTTGAAATTTTCAGCAGATTTTTATTTTGAATTTTCTTTCATCAGTATCAGCCGTATGGATAGGGGCAAATCTCTGTATGTATACATTTTCACTGTTACATATCATATTCAAGACCAGATTTACTCACCATGGAATATTTAATATCAGTGGACTTTTAGATTTTCAAAAGACTTCTGAAAAGTAATCATGAGTTGAAAATGTATCATTATATAATTCTATAAATGAAGATTTTGTAAATCTTTAGTATAAGTTTACTACACTTACAAACATGCAAATTATACTTACATGACTGATATTTATAACGTGGGTGCTTAAATCACAAATGTGTCCTGGATACACTCTGTCACCCTAGGCTGGAGCACAGTGGTGCGATCATGGCTCACTGCAGCCTTCAACCCCTGGGCTCAAATGATCCTCTTGCCTCAGCCTCCCTAGTAGCTGGGACTACAGGTGCATACCACCATGCCCAGCTAATTTTTAATTTTTTTATGTTCTCAGCCTGGTCTCAAACTCCTGGCCTCAAGCAATTCTCCCCCTTGGGCCCCCCAGAGTGCTAGAATTACAGGCGTGAGCCACCGCGCCGGGCCCACCTGCTTTATTAATAGCACTTTGTATGTATGTAGGTGTCTAAGGGTTCAGAAGGCTTTTATTGTCCATTCAATACACTCTATTCTTTCATTCGACAAATTATTATTGAAAGGTTAATAAGTACCAGGCACTGTGTTCTGTGCCAGATACACACTGGTGAGAAAAACAGACCCAGTTGTCCAGCCCTGCATGTTTTACTCTTTGTAAGAGCCAGTGAGAATCCCAGCCTGAGTCTGACCTGTCCCCTCCCACAGGGAGGTCACAGCCTAATGGAGGGACAAGACAAGGAACCCTACTCCAGGTCGGGGCGTCAAGGCCATCGGAAAATAACATGATGTTTGAGATTCATCCACTCAAACCTCTCAGCCTCAATCCCTCCATCTGTAAAATGGGAGCAGTAGCTCTTCCTTTGCTCACGGGGTGGCTATAGGAGTTAAAAAGGTAATGTGCATTGGAATGCATCAGTGACAGGGCACAGGCCAGGACCTGGCAGGACGTGCACCAGGCAGCAGGCTGGCTGGCCGCGCTGGACTGAGAGCTCACACCTGCCTCAGGCCGCGGCTGGGTCCAGGTCTGGCCAGTTGTTTCCATGGAGTATTGTGGGCCCAGTGTGGCCACATCTCCCAGTTTCATTTTAGTGGGAAATTTCATGAATTTTAAACCCATGGACAGATAATCCAAAAAAATTTTTCAAAACACTATGTGAATCAAACAAAATATATCTGCTGATCATGAATGTGCTCTTCTCAAGACAAGCATGAGAAAATGGTACATCTCCTCCCGTTTCTCCAATGCCTGAAATTATTATGCCCAGGCTCCTGTCCAGTTTCCTTGTCCTCACATCATGGCTGGGGGGGGGGAGCTGAGAAAATGGAGACCTAGTAAAATGAAATAAATGTTTTGCCCCAAAGTTACCCTTTTGCTGTGTGAGGTGTGGCTTGGACGTGAGCCCTGTTCACTCTTTCCAGCCAGAAAGCCTGTGCTGTTCTGGAGGAGGTGGGGACACCTCAGCCAGGGGGAGCAGGACAGGCTCCCAGGAGGGGCTGGGAAGCCAGCGGTGGAGAGTGTGGGGGGCAGTGCTGAAGAGGAAGGCACACACCCACCGCAGAGTGGGGCACTGGGGAGCCACCAAAGGACGTTAGGCAGAAGGTGACCTGGGCCATGCTTTAGGTGGGTCACTCCAGCACTGCAGCTGCAGAGATGGCAGATGGGAAGATAAGCCCCCAGGCAACAGGGGAGTCAGATTTACCTTGCTTCACATCTGAGGAAACTGAGGTTTAGATAAAACCGAGTGGCTGGCTAGGGTCCCCCGGCTAAGTGACTCGGGTAGCGCTGAGATGCAGGTCTTCTAATTCTCAACCCAGTGCTGTCTCCCCAGTGGTGGGCAAGGAGATAATGTTAAAATTTAGAAATGCAGAGCATGCAAAACACTGTCCCCCGCTCATTCCTTCCCTCCCCTGAAAACACGCCTGTCAGGTGTGTGGCTTAGACCTGAGCTGACACTGGGGAATTAGTGGCAGCCGCTCAGGAGGACGGTTGTGCAGAGTCACTTCCCCTCGTTTTGCAATGAGTAGGAGCGGTGATGAGCGTGAGCATCGCTGGGCTCTCGGAAGCCACGCTGACCACTCCCGAGCAGCGCGCACTGAGGAAGTGCCCTTGTGGCCAGGGAGCCTCGGGAGGCCAGGCTGGGGTGGGAGAAGGGTGTCTTCTTCCCGTGAGTGGCAGCAGTGTGAAGCAGGCGGACTCAGAGGGGCAGGGGTTTAGCGCCAGGCCCAGGAACTCTGTCCCACCGCCTACCCTCACGGCCCATAGCCAGTCTTCAGGCCTCTGTGTGTGGCCCTGTCCACCCGAGGAGGGCCCTTGCCCAGTTCCAAACCATTAGGACTGTTAGCTCTGACCTCCACTCACCCAGCAGGTATTGATTGAGCTTCTACCAGGTGCCAGGCACTGTTTTTTGTAAGCAGCAGCTAATCAGTAACAGATCCCATCCCTTGGAGTCTTATTGTTCTTCTCAGCATTTCCATTTACAGCTGTGGGCTTTTAGGGAAGTTACTTAACCTCTCTGAGCAGCAGTGTCCTCATCTGGCAAATGAGGGTGTGAATTGTTACCTTGTGGGATGTGGTGATTTAAAATAAAGATAACTCTGTGGCTAGTCTGGGCTTTCCCCACCCCTGGCCCTGAAAGAGAAGAGCCCAAGTGCCCCAGGCTGCTTGTAAAGCTCTGGAATTGACAATGTATGAAATTATTTGGGCAGGGTGGGGGCAGGGAGTGGCAGGGGACAAGGGAGAGCGGCTGTGGCTTTCGTAGTGTGCTTTTGGTTTAGAAACAGCCCCTGTGCGAGTGATCTTGGGACCCAGGGCAGAGCCTGCTGCCTGTCCCTCCCGTTCCCCAGTGCTGGGCGGTGCCGTGCGGCGTTAGGACTCTGGTACCAAGACCCTGTCTCCCTCTCTGCTGCAGGGGGCTGGGTACTCGGGATTCCTGTGGGACGCGGCGGCTGGCGTGGAGCTAAGAGATGCCACCTCACAGGAGAACTCGCCCAGCAACGGGCACGGGAGACCCACGGGCCCCAGCCCGTACCTCGCGAGGTTCAAGGTACCTGCTTCTTTCTAAAAGAGGGGGAGAAAAAGTCTCGTTTTGTAAAACCATAAGCCACAGAAGCCTCCTCTTTTTCCCTTGGTTTTATTCTCTCAGGGTTGGGTCTGTACCTGCTCCTGGGGCTTCCTTGGCAGGTGAACTTGTCCCAGCCAGCAATGAAAGGGTTTTTAAGGGACTCTGAACCCAGATAACTGTGACATCAGGGGGCAGCTCCTAAACCAGACACATACCCTGACACGTGGGGAGGTTTTATTTTAATCAGGGATTCCTAGGCCCCACCCTGGACACACAGAATTTCTGGGATGGGGCCCCAGACTGTCTGCCTTTTGCAAATGCCATCAGCGATTCTTCAGCCCTCCTGGTGCAGGTTGACACGGCCCGGCGTGCGGCAGTGGCCGGATTCGAGGGCAGCAGAACTGCCCTTCTCCTCAGCTGCTTCCTTTATTACTGGGGGAAGGGGACCCTCTAGGGGTTGTTTGGGTTGGGAGGGGATTCAGCAGGTACCCCGGGCTGTGGGCCAGGGACAGCCCCATCACTGGCATCACCCAAATGGGCACCTCTGTGACACCAGTGTCTAGGAACAGCCAAGCAGGTCGACCTGATTCCCTCTGGGTGCCCTTGGGAAGTGTTAATGAACTGCAAAGTGGTCAGAAGCTGGGCAGCAGGAGCGAGGAGAAGCCAGTGGCCAAAACAGGTGGCTGAGTTGGCAGGCAGTGAACACCGTGCCCATAGCACTCAATTATGAGACCACAGGTCAGGCAAGAGTGGCCCCTTGCCACAGAGCCCAGCAAGCCCATCACCTGCTGGGCACGTGAGACCCCTGCTCTCTCAGAGCAGCTCTGGAGCCTGAGAGTCTCCTCAAACCCCAGCACAGTTTATCTCTGGCAGTTGAGGGGGCTGGCCCTGTGTCTGCTAGTGGGGACTGCGGCAGCCCCTGTGCTGGGGGCTGCAAGACCATGCACCACCTCGCACTTGTAGCTGCAGAGTTGAGGGTGGTGGGTGTGTGCACACATTGGGTGTCTGTTGTGCCCAGTGGCGCCTCTCACAGCCCTCTCTGCCTGCACACATACACCTGGGGGTGTCTGTGGTTGCACCTGTGGTACTAATGCATAAGTCAGCCAGGTGTCACCTTTAAAACCTCCTAAGATCATACTGGGCCCACTTGTTATGTCAAGTGACTGTTCTGGCTTTGGTCAAGCAGTGCTATGGCCAGAACCTGCCAGTGTCACTAAAAGGCAGGCTGTTTTCAATGGGCTGATGAGAAAATGCTGTCGTGGCATGAGGATTGGCCCACCCTCTAAATAAAGCAGCGGCCTAGACAGGCACTTGGCCTGTTGTACTTTCTGGCACATTCTAGGCCAGGCGAGTGGTAAGGTACAGATGTGGCTTGTCTCTTCAGGCAGTGTGTCCCCTTTCCCGGCCTTAAGGTGACTTCTCCTGTGCTCAGAGCCACAGCTGCAGAGCTCTTGGGCCTGGGTGTTGGTGACAGCAAGCTGGGGCCACATCCGGAAGACGAGACTGGCACCCTCCACTTCCTGGGGGCTCCCCCTACACTCCTTCCCTTCCTGGCAGTGTTTATGCTGGTTACCATGACAAACGGAAGGGCAGGATTGCCAAAGCCTGCGCAGCTGAGCAATGCTGCCATGCCCGGGGCACAGACTCTGACCTCATGTCTCCCTGCCTGCACACCACAGGACCTGCCCTTGGGGACGCAGGACTGGGCCGTGTCCTGGGCCACCAGATTCTGCAAGCTTGTGGTTTGAACATGTTTGGAATCAGGTTAAAGTGAGCATCAGGGCGTAGCGGGCCCCAGAGGGAAAAGAACACAGATGGGGGGTGTGGGATGAGTGTGGAGGGGAGGAGGATCCCGGCAGTGGGTCCTGGCAGGAGACCTCTGCTGGTCTATGGGGCCAAGAACACAAAATCTTTGATAACTGCCAGCTGCCAGAGCCACCTCTTTCTTACATATGATTGCTTAGAAGGGAAAAAAAAGACCAATAGAAAATTCTAGATATACCCAATTTTTTAGGCCTTAAGGAGGAGTGGGGGTAGGATATTGGACTGGTAAGAACAAAATAGGTCTTATTTCTGCAGGTGCCTGGGAAGAATCTAAGCCGAGGCACCTTGGATTATCTCCTGGGGGTGTGAGCGAGCCTTGTTTGTGTTTACCATTGCCAACTGCGTGCGTGTGTGAAGCTGTTTATGGGTCGTTTGTAACGGATACAGGAAATGCGAGCATCTAAGCCTTTCCCTGTTGCTTTGTTTCGTGCTGCCCAGGTGGGAAGTAATGACTTGACCCTTGTTAACCTTCACTTGGCAGCCCTGGCCCTGCCAGGGGCTGAGAATCCATGCAAGAACCACAGTGACGGCCACCGGGTGGCGAGCTTCGCACAGACCCTGCAGGAAACCCTGAAAGGTAGGACATTGCCTTTCTCCATGGGTCGGCCACACTTCTGCAGGACAGGCACAGGCACCTCTTCTAAGCCATCTCCCTGGTCACTTAGGCTGGCCATTTGTCAGCAAGGCAGGTCGTGGGTACAGGGGACAGTCAACCCCCCTGCATCTCATGGAGCCTAGCTGACCCCGTGCAGGAGCACATCTTTGTCTCTGTGAGCCTAGCATGTGGGTTCCAAAATGTCAGCTTTGTGGCTTCTCATCCTGTCTTGGATGGAAATGATTAAGGAGGAAGTGTAAGTGATGAAGCCCTTTCCCTAAGACAGCTCATCCTGGGCCTGGCTGTCATGGGGTGCCGCTCTAGGGGTGCTACTTACAGATTTGTATGTGCTTTTGTGAAACAGTGACAGGAGGTGACAAGGGGAAGCGATGAATTCCTGATTATTGGCGAATTGAGATTTTCTTCCTGGTGGGATGCAGGTCACATTAAAGGAACCTTGAACCTGTCAGAGAAGCTTTATTTCAATCTTGTAGGACTTCAGGCAAGTCCAAACCACTTCAAGACCCCACCTGATGGGGGAACGGACAGTACTTACTCACAGGAGTACCCAGAGGGCTAAGTAACGGTGCTGTGGAAGCAACAAGTGCAGTAGGGACTCTGGGTCCATGAGGTGACTCTAAAATAACAGAAGAATTAAGAGCACTCTGGTAAGAGCAGAACTCCAGGAGAAAGATGGGTGCTTGGTTTGGCCCCAGTAAATGCAGAGGGTTTTCTGTGCTTGGCTTCCCAGAAGGAGAAGTTGACAAGGCTGTAAATACTGTGATCTTTTCATTTTGGCTTGATTTTTCAGAACGCCAGCTTTCTCTAGGTGAGAGTTTGCAGCTGGAGACCTAGAATTCTCCTCCGTATTCTGAGTCTTGCCCCGTATTCCCCAGCTTTCTAAGATTTTTCCTTATTAAGTTGGCCCCTCCTGATGGGTGATTCATGAAGATTCAGCTGCAAAAACATTTCAGTCAGCTACAAGCTTACATTTAAGAAGATTTTTTTTATTGTGGTAAAATATACATACCATAAAATTTACCATTTAAGTCATTAAGTGTACAACGCAGTGGCATTGAGTGCATTCACACTCTTGTGCAGCCGTCCTGCCATGCGTCTCCAGTTTCCCAAACCGAAACTCCGCACCCGTTAGACACTAACTCCCCGCATCCCCACCCGACAGCCCCTGACATCCGCTGTTCTACTTTGAGACTTCATATAAGTGGAAGAATATGGTATTCGTCTGGCTTATTCCGCTTAGCGTAATGTCTTTAAGCTTCGTCCATGTTGTAGCATATGTCAGGATTTCCCTCTTTATTGAGACCAGATAATATTCTGTTGTATACACACACGCTCCATTGTGTTGTTTATCCGTTCATCCGCTGGTGGACACTTGGGTGGCTTCCACCTTTGGGCTATTGTGAATAATGCTGCTATGAACACTGGTGTGCAAGCTTCTGCTTTGGTCCAGGACATGTTCTGACCAGTGCTCTGCTTAAACAATGAGTCCTGCGGCTAAAGAAAGTCAGATGAGATGTTTAAGCTGCAGTGCTCCATCCAAGAAGCAGCTGTGAAGGAAATTGTTCACCCACAGTTAGCCTCTAACCTGTTAAAAAGGATGACTTGATAGCTTTTCCCATCTGTAGACATTTCTATTGTTCTCAATCTCAAAATTTCCTTTTTTTACTATGGGAGCAGGAAAGAAAAATGCCAGTTCATAACTTCCTTCCGTCCCTCCCTCCCAGATAGAGTCTTACTCTGTTGCCCCGGCTAGAATGCTGTGGCGTCAGCCTAGCTCACAGCAACCTCAAACTCCTGGGCTTAAGCCATTCTCCTGCTTCAGCCTCCTGAATCGTTGGGACTACAGGCACAGGCCACCATGCCTGGCTAATTTTTTCTCTTTTAGTAGAGATGGGATCTCACTCTTGCTCAGGCTGGTCTTGAACTCCTGACCTCGAGTGATCTTCCCACCTTGGCCTCCCAGAGTGCTAGGATTACAGGTGTGAGCCACCTCACCTGGCCTTCATAACTTCTGGTAGCTTTAGGCAGTCACTGTTCCCCCCCACTCCCAATATTCAGGGAGTGGTCAGGTTTTTGTCAGAAAAACCTGGGCAGGTTATTGTTCCAAGTTGCCAAGGGTCTATTGACCCACACAGCCTGACTCGGCCTTGACACATGCAGGTAGGGACAGTGACTCATGCTCCCTGTGTTCCCATGCTTTTAACCAATATCCAATTAATTGTTAACTGGTGACACTTCAGACCCAGGCATTCAGGAAGTGCTCCAGTCTGCCCAGGTCTAACAAGGGTCAATAGATTAGCAGGGGTGTTCAGCTAAAACAAAGACAAAGCCTTCATTCCACAGGCTTCTATCAGAGCAAACAGAACCGATTTGGTGAGCAAACTCTGGGCCTTTCTGCCTTTGTGTGGAATGTGCACCCAGGTTGACGTCAGCGGGTACTACGCCAGTCCCCTGGTGGAATTTTCTAATTTCAGACCTGACCAGGGCTTGAGGACAGGGTTTCTCTCTGTGAACTCCAGGAGAGTGAAAGAGGGTGCATAGTAACAGTTGACTTCTGGGTGGATGGTCCCTCAGTGGGAACCAGTTCCTGCTGTTGTCAGTGGCATTTAATAAATCTGGGGACTCTCTGAGGCAATCAGCCCCCAGCATTCTCCCCTCCCTTCTGGGAACCAAGGGAATGATGAAGGGGCCCACCCTGGGTGGGTGGCTTTCTAGGAGGAGAATTCAGGCTTCTGTGCCCCTGTGGGTTGTCAGAGGCAAGAACTGCCTTGATGTCGTCACCAACGCAGATGTAACCAAAAGAACATCACTTGTGAGAAGTCCGGATCTGCTCATTCAAAAGAGAACTGTTGTTTTCACTCCCGAAGTTCCCCAGAGCTGGGTTTATTGACTCTTTTTTTATTTTCAATCAAGTCTCATGCAGAAAGGTTTATTGTCCCTTATTGACACCAGCGTCCGTCCTGGTTTCAGAATTGCCTTTTCTGGCCCAAACTTTGTCAGGTCTGCGTCCCAGTGAAAACCTCTCCCTTGTTAGATGAGAACCTCCTGCTTTCAGTCTTTCATAACCTTCAGTTTTCCTTGATATCCAATAAATGTAGCATCTTTCTCTTCCTTTCGAAATCAAACTGCACCCTGTTCCGAGGTACTCCTCGTGCCTTGTCCACTCACCTGTCGAGCTCGCACTTGTCGGGGATCTGCCAGTGCGGCAGGCACTCCCAGCACTTGGCGTGTGGCAGCAAACAGCAGCCTCATCCTGGTGTCTCTTCCATTCTTGCTATTTGCCAAGAGCTCTGGAGTTGAGGGCTGGCCCGGTGACTTCGGGCAAGCCATGCAACCTCTCAGAGCCTCAGCCTCCTACCTGCAGACAGGAGATAGTAATAGCACCTGCCCCACAGGGTTGTGGCTGTTACATGATGTGCTGTCGAGGAAGTAGTTGGCACAGGGCCAGACACACGGTGAGGGCTCAGTGAACTGTTATTTATGGGAGCCAGGTATGAGTTGTGACCATTAACGTTATCCTCAAGCAGGCTTTCCTGTCCAAAGTTAGCACTGATTTCCCAAGACAGCTTCGGCTCATGCTGATGTGGGTGCCCAGGTTGCTGGGATCCAGCATGCGCAGGGCCACGCGGTGGGGCTCAGAGAGGCTTCCATGTGACACTTCCGGGAGGAGGGTGCCACCTGCAGTGCGCGAGCGTCCTCTGCTGGTGACTCAGGTCCATTCACCGTAGACTTCTTTCCCTCTAGCTGTTACGGCTGAAGCATCCTTACATCAAGGATAAAGATTTACATCTTTACATCAAGGATAAAGATTTGCTAATCGTCTCGGTCGGATACATTTATGATTTTGTTTATGAGCTGCTTTCCTTAAAGCCTCCCTTGTAAGATGTGACAGAAAGGCCACCTCCTGTGGCCACCTGGCTCCCCTGCAGTGAACTCTCTACAGGAGGGTCAGGCAGAGGCCGGAAGAGTCCTGCAGAGCCTACCAGAATCTGTACTGGCTTTGCTTGGAAAATCCTTACTTTGTAACCATCCCACTTCCTCTAGGGTAAATCAGACTGTGGGAGAAATGCCTAAAATACTTGAAAGAGAAAGCCTTTCCACTTTGGCCCTGCAGTCACTCTGTCGTCCTTACTTATACACAAGTGCTGAACGTTTGCTGGGCATTGCTCTGGCAAACTTTTGGGAATCTGGGTCAGGAGACCTGCAGAGAAGGGGGCCTGAGCGACACATGAGGTGCCCTGTGCCCTCTTGGTAGCTGCTCTGACCCTGACTCCCGGGAGGAGAGGGATTGTTCTCCCCGTTTTATGGACCAAGGTCACCAGGCTGGGGAGTGGCAAAGCCCAAACTGTACTCAGAGTCACCTGGATGTCTTCTTTAGAACTGGGGCCAAGAGCCACTGTTTTCAAATATGCTACTCCATAGGATTTTGTTTCATTTTTAGTAACCCTCTGTGACCAGTCTTCCTCCTAGTTAATTTGGGTTAATAAGGTGAAACAAGGAATTGGGGGAAAAGGACACAAAAGTATCTCTACTTTTAAGAGAATGTGATTGTCTGTTTGTTACGTCTAAAGTTATGTATATAAAAAAATCATCCCAGTAAGAGAATTAAGAAAACTGACTAGTTGCAAATTAAAATACAATAATTAATACGTTTTGATATATATCAACAATAACCAGTTAGAAAATATAATGAGATAAAGCAAAGATCTCATTCATAATAAAAATGAAAAACATTAAAATACTTAGAAATATGGTGGCAAGGCGAAGAAAACTATAAAACTTTACAGAAGAACCTAAGGAAGAAAGACTTGAATCAATGGAGGAACATGGCGTATTGTTCTTGGGTGAGAAGACGCCCGTCCTTACCACAGTTCTGTGCAGTTCACAGCACAGGTTCCTGCCGGGCTCCTCAGCGCCCGAAGGTGCCTGGACACAGAACCCACTGAGAGTTCCAAGGGTGCTAAATCAGACCCGCTCCGGGTGGAACCCCGATTTCTGGGAGTGAGACTCAAGAATGATATTTTTTGGAGCCCCGACACCCCAAGAGATTTTTAAAGAGCCCCCTTCCTGCTTCAATCAGAGCAGCTCCACTTTTAGCCACTCAACTTTTGGGGCTTCTTACAGGATTTCATTTGAGAAAAGGAATCTCTCATTTAAAAAAGAAAAAAAAATGTTTGAAAACTGCTGATGTGGAGCAAATTCTTCTCTAGGATACATTGACAAGTAGAAAAAATAAGGTAGGCACCGATAGATAAAGTTGCTGTCATTTGCGTAAAAATGGATACACACGTGTGCTCATGTCTGTGCAGAGTATCTAGAAGGAGACAGAGGGAGCGGAGAACGGGCTCCTGGCCAGACAGGGGTGGGAATGTTAACGTTTATATGAGTTTAATTCAAAAAATTTTTTCAATCAGATTTTCAGTATCATGAGACTATATAAACATTTGTAACGAAAAAATATTAAAACATACTATGGCACTAGCTCAAGAATGGGTCAAGAGGATAGAATAGAGCTCAGAAACAGATACATTGTACATGAGATGTTTAAAGTAACGGATTGATGTCACAGTTCAGTTGAGAAAGAAAGAAATCTTCAAGAAATGATACTGGCAGAAGAGGTTAATTGTTTATGGGAAAAATGAAAATAAATCTCAGGCAAGTTAAAGAGTGAAATGTAAGAAATGAAACCGTAAAATGAACCTAGTGAATAGTTGTTTGATTTTGGAAGTACTCTGGGAAAATTTTGTTAGACTGTGCTACATAAAAAGATTTTTATTTAACTTCTTCTGTGTGCTTCAGTTTGGTCATAGGCCAAATGAAAGGGCAAATGGAAAATAGGAAAAAGAAAACAAAACAGTCCCTATATATGACAAAGGGTTAATATTCTTAATATATGGCGAGTTCATATTAATAAAAAAACACTGATACACTGTACAAAGAAGAGGCACAAGAAGCACACCTAGTACCCAGGTCTTGGTTTCTAATACCATTCTCTGATAAAAGGAACAAAGGCTCCTTAGAGAACTGGCTAATTCTAGGACTGGGACAGAAAATATGCAGGATGATCTTGGAACATATTATAGTATCAGGAAAAAGTGCTCAGACAGAAAACAAAAGGACACAGGAACCAACTGAAAGAGCTCCCAGTGACCCAAGCTGGAAAAATTAGAGCCACAAAGTAAATAACATAGTATTGGAGTATAACTCAAAGCATAAATAAGTATCCATGAATCCACTGTTTTAAATAAACAATTGAATAAATTAATAAATGAGGAAGAACAGATAAACCTCTTGTGCAGCAGAATTCCAATTTTTTTTTTTGAGACAGAGTCTTGCTTTGTTGCCCCAGCTAGAGTGCAATGGCATCATCATAGCTCACTGCAACCTCAAACTCCTGAGCTCAAGTGATCCTCCTACCTCAGCCTCCTAAGTAGCTGGGACTACAGGCATGCACCACCATTCCCAACTAACTTTTTCTATTTTTAGTAGAGACAGGGTCTCGCTCTTGCCCAGGCTGGTCTTGAACTCCCGAGCTCAAGTGATCCTCCCACCTTGGCCTCCCAGAGTGCTAGGATTACAGGGGTGAGGCACCGTGCCAGGCATCCAAATAATTTAAGAAGATACTCCAACCTCAAAAAAAGGGAGCATAACTTATTTTTCTATAAATTGAGAGAAGATGCCACCTTCACACCTCTAGTTAATGTTTTAGTGATAATACACAGTGTTGCTGAGGGATGCAGTCAGAGGAACTTACTTACATTGCTGGAGAGGGTTGAAATCAGAGCAGAAAATAGCTGGCAATTTTGGAAAATAGCTGGCAATATTTACCCAGAATCTTAAACCGTGGCCGTACTTTTTAACTGCAACTCTATATAGTACAGGACAGAAAGCAAAGATATAGATACTAGAATGAGATGGAGACTCACTTCAGCATAATTTATAGCCTTGACTACTGAGGACAGCCTTAAAGATGACCCACAGCAGGAGAATGGAAAATTACATCCATCCACATGGTGGATGGATGCTGTGGGCTGTCCGTTGCATGCCAGGAAGACCCAGCCTTTCCCCCTGGTCTATTGATCTGAATTTGACCCTCAGAGGCTGTGTACATCTCCAGCCTCTTCTTTAACATCTGGCTTCTGTATACCTCATACTATAGAAGCACCCAACTATGCATAAGGTACCCACCCCTCACCCCTACCCCCAGAAAACCAGGCTATTTCTTAACTCCCTGATTTTGCATGAGTTCCTTGTCATCCTTGTTGACCTGAGCACTCTCTTGTGTATCCTCTAAGACCCAAATCAGTCATTGCCTCTTCTAGGAAGCCTTCCCTGACCACCTTTTCCTATGCTACGTTGGTCTCTGAATGTGTCTTTATTTTTGCACCTGTGCTCTGTTCTCATCTGTTTTCTAGTCTGTCTCTCCTGTTAGACTCTGTGAGTTCCCAGAGAGCAGAAGCTGTGTTTTAGTCTGAGTCTCCTGTGCAGTAGCACCAGTTAATGTTTGTTCAGTGTTTGTTAAATACCTGGGGAAGACCCCTAGGCCTCTTTTTGCTATAAGATTTGGACCCCATGGGCTTGAACAAGGGTGATTTCTGTATCACACCACCCCTTATTTCCAAATGTGTCACTAACCTACTCTCAATACTTGCACAAGAAATTTGGAAAAATTGGGAGAATGAGAACCATGCTGCAGTCCTAACCCTGGGGAATCAAATCAGAGAATCACAATCCCATTTCAGCAGGCTGTGGTCAGTGTTGCGTTTCACTTCCCAACAACTCATAAATTCTTCACGTTTTTCCTTCCACTTCCAGGAGAAAAAGACGTGATTATTTTAGGGGATTTTGGCCAAGGGCCAGAGAGCAATGACTATGATGTGCTGAGGAAAGAAAAATTCCACCACCTGATCCCTGCACACACCTTCACCAACATCAGCACCAAGAATCCTCAAGGCTCAAAGTCTCTGGACAACATCTGGATCAGTAAAAGCTTAAAGAAAATTTTCACAGGTAAGGCAAAACTCAACTCGCTCTTTCTCCTGTTCAGAAGTAGAGTTAGAGGAACATGTCTGAACTGACAGAAATTATCTTACTTCTTTTGTGGGTTACTGTATAATTATTCAAACAGGGACACTTTTAAGGGGGGTGACAAATAATTAAAAGTCACCCACTGATGTACAACAAGGGAAAACGGGGTGTGTCCTGGGCAAACCTGGTTATAGGCTGGCAGAGTCCTGATGCAGAGACGAGCTGATAACTTGCCCTAATTTTAAGGACACTTATTTGTTCAGCAAACATTTGTCAAATGTTCAGACACCGTATCGTGGACTGTGATGTACCAACACGCTGTCTGGGTAGACGTGAGAAGTGCTCAGTTCTCCACAAGGATCAGGATACGGTGGGTCATCTCAGCCCTGAAAAGCAGTCATCCTCCCCCAGAATACAAACCTGCTGCATCAGGAGTCAGTGATAAGGCAGGGACAGTAGGATCTTTTGATGAAAGATAAGAACAGTGGTTCTAAACTCTGCTCAAAGCTTTACAGAGTCTCAACATGTGCATACTATGCTTTAATGAGAAATTTAAAAATAAGAAAAGTACCAATGCCTAGGTCCCACTGCAAGAGAGTCTGACAGGCATCCAGGGCAGAGATCCTCAGGACGAGGACTTCCAGTCTCGACTGTGTCACCTGCTTCTCCTACTTCTCTCTGGGCACTGATTTCCTGTTGCACTCTGTCATGGGAGGACCCAAATGACAAAGTGGGTCTCAGAGGAGTGACAATCGTCAAACTAGGCGAGATGCAGTTTGCAGAAACGTGCTGTTGGTCAGGAGCAGAGGCCAGCCTGCTGCCAGCCCAGCTCCCAGGAGGGCTCCCAGGCAGGTGCCCGGGGAAGGTACCTGCCCACACAGAGACAGCTGGGAAGCCAAGCCCACAGGGCTGTACCTCGTAGAAACTGAGGTACAGGGAGGAGTTACCCTGTCATAGAACTGTCCACTGGGTGCTCCAGAGCTCAGCCCAGGATCCAGGCCTCTATAGATCTTACACTGACCTTGACATTGATCATCCCTGGGGACCACACAGTGCTTTCTAACTGTTGTATAACTGTTTCTGTAACTATTTGTTATTGTTTTCGAATGTACCTCCTGCTTCATATTTCTAAATCCTTATTTTTAAAATACATTCACTTTCTTATTAACCTCTGTCATTTTCTCTTTTTTACCCTTTCTATAGAAAGAATTTATTTTCTTCTTTTTTGGTGTCTTTTGCTTTGTAAACATAGGACCTTCACTTTGGACATCTTTACAGGCCACGTGTCCTTGCCTTGCTGGTCGAGTTAGTGGCGGCGTCTAAATGAGGAGGCCAGCCCGCGTGCTAGTGCGTGCCTGCGCGGGCAGGAGGCCTGGCCCCTGGGCAGTGTCGGTGCCTGAAAATGCATCAGTCCTGATTCATGTGGCAGATCAAATTGGCCAAGACCTTTTGTTTGCGCAGGCAAGCCGGCCACCTGAGCAGCACTGTCAGGGCACCGTGGCTTGCAGACATGTGCATTGGCCCCCACCCGCCAGCCCAGGATTCCACCCACCCCCTGTCCTGATTTCTCTTTTCTCTCTCCCTTCAGGTCACTGGGCTGTAGTGAGAGAGGGTCTCACGAACCCTTGGATTCCGGATAACTGGTCGTGGGGTGGAGTGGCTTCCGAACATTGCCCTGTGCTGGCCGAGTTTTACACTGAAAGGGACTGGAACAGGAAGGAGGGCCCCCGGAATGGCAACGGAGTCACCTTGGAGCGAAATGAAGCCAACATCAAGCACGAGCGATGATGCCACCAAATCGATTTTTGCAACCCCCTGACCCCAGGAGGACACAGACAGGAGCTAGCCCTTCCGGGTGAAGATTCAGGGACAGAGCTACCTTTTAATCTTCATTCTGAGAGCATGCACGTGGGCCTTGACCCACTGCCTTCTCTGTGGACGGTTCAGGACCCCCAATGGGGTAGGGGTGTGCTGGGCACTCACTACACCAGGCGGTCACATCAGAAGCCCGGCGTAGGACAGAAATGTCTTGTACTCTGTGGACGCCGCTAGCCTCAGCAGGACGGGGCTGGCTGTTGGCTGCTGACTGGATGGCAGCAGCAGGGGACAGTGACAGAGGGGAGAAGGAAAGAGAGGCAGCTCCGGCGGCCAGGCCCTGGCTGAGCAGAGCCAGAGTACTCATTTCTGGCCACCAGGATGTGGTGGTCCAGCTGCACATTACAGAAAGCTTTTAACTGTGATCGAGCACTCTTCTCAAATATTTTGAGTGGTGATTTTTAGTTTTGTTTTGAAAAAATAAACAGAGATTAACCTGCCCGGCTGCAGTGAGAGCGTGGGACGGGTCCCCTGCGGCACGGGTTGCGCCACTTCGGATGCGTGTCGGTGGGACTGTGCTCTGGGGACCCTGACCACCTCGCCTTTCCCACGCCTTTTACACCCACCGCTAGGGCGACTCGCCTGGGGTCTCTATAATATTTTTGTTTATCTCCTGCCTCCCAGCAGTCCTTCATTCCCTGTCGCCACCAGGCTGTCTCTTGCCTTGGGCAACATTTGTGCTTCTGCAAAATTCCATAGTTCCCTCTGCAGGAAAGGAATTCTAACAGCATGACCTCATTTCCTCCCTCCCTAAAGTTCCCACCAGTAAGTAAATAAATGGGATCCAAACTCAGCATTTTCTGAGTCCAAAGCCCATACTCACGTATCAACTTTATGCTTCACATTAATGTAAAAGTATGAAAACAAATAGTGAAAAGGTAAATCATGAGCTTATATCTAGGTTATTCCAGCTTCCCATGGAAGCTGAGGGTTTATTCCTCTTTCCACATCAAACACTCAACATGGACCCACTAAGAACCCGCCCGTCGCCAAGCAGTGTGAACCGAGTGGCTTCTTGGGCCTGGAGCTGATGCACCATCCTTTTGGGGTCCCTGGCTCCAGGGGGCATCACTGTTCTGGGACACGGGAAGGAAGCCCTCTTCTGGGGGATCTGGGGGTTCTTGGGAATCAGCGCTGCCCATTCCAGTGGGCGGGTGCACAACCCCTGTCCCGTGGGTTCAGGCTGTGCCTCTGCAGGTATCAAAATGTGAAATGTGACAGCTGAGGCTGGATGGAAAGCAACTGAGTTAGCATTAAAAGTCAAGAGGGAGGCTGGGCGTGGTGGCTCACGCCTGTAATCCTAGCACTCTGGGAGGCTGAGGTGGGTGGATCGTTTGAGCTCAGGAGTTCGAGACAACCCTGAGCAAGAGTGAGACCCTATCTCTACTAAAAATAGAAAGAAATTATGTGGACAACTAAAAATATATATAAAATTAGCCAGGCATGGTGGCACATGCCTGTGTTCCAGCTACTTGGGAGGCTGAGGCAGAAGGATCGCTTGAGCCCAGGAGTTTGAGGTTGCTGTGAGCTAGGCCGATGCCACGGCACTCTAGCCCGGGCAACAGAGTGAGACTCTGTCTCAAAAAAAAAAAAAGTCAAGAGGGGCAAGTGGAGCACAGTGGTGTGTGCCTGCTGTCCCAGCAACTTGGGAGGATTGTTTGAGCCCAGGAATTCAAGACCAGCCTGGGCAACACAGACCCTATCTTTTAAAAAAAAGAGAGAGAAATCAGTCAAGGATGCTGCCAAGCTGAGCACATCGCTTTTGATGCCTCATCTAAAGTTAAAACCTCCCCTACATCCCTACATTCACCAGCCAGATGCCCCAGATCCTTTCAGCCAGATCTTTTTTTTTTTGGCACCAAAACTGTGGAAAGAAAGGGCTTCTTAAATGATACGAAGGAAAAAGAAACCCGATCAAATGACCTTTGTGAGGGTGACAGGGTTTGAGCCAGGGCCTGGGAGCTGAATGGCAGTCACACCTCTATGGCCCTTTCTGCTCCTGATGCAGCAGTGAGTGGCCCAGGAAGCGCGCCCGGGGCAGCTGCTCTCACTGCACCCGGCCCATGTGGTGTTTGCTTTTGTGGCCTTGGTTTCGGTTTTTGCTTGTTTTGTTGTTGTTGTTTCTTTAATTAATAGGCTTAATTATTTATAAGAGCATTTTTAGGTTTATAGAAAAATTAGGCACCAAGGACAGAGTATCCCCCCTTTGCACCCTCCCCGCTCTTACACGCTGCATTAGCGGGGCCTTTGTTTACGATTAATGAACCAGTATTGATATGTTACCATTAGCTACAGTCCGCAGCTTACGTCAAGGCTGGCCCTTTGTGTTATGCATTCTGTGGGTTTTGACAAGTGTATAATGACACATATCACATTACAGTAGCAAACAGAATAGTTTCTCTGATCTAAAAATGGCCTTGCACGCCACCTATCCATCCCCCTCCCTGGAACTCCTGGCAGCCACTGATCTCTCTGCTGTCTCTATAGTTTTGCCTTTTCTAGAGTGTTATACATTAATGGTTGGAATCACAGAGTATGTAGCCTTTTCAGATGGGCTTTGTCACCTAGCAACATGCATTGAGGCTCCTCTGTGTCTTTTTGTGGCCTGATAACTCCTTTCTTCTTCTCAATGAATATATCCCATAGTATGGAATTCGTCTGCCTGCCTTGGGCTGTTTCCACACCTGCCCTTCTCCAGCGCTTCTGCCCACCCCACCCCAGCTCTGTCCACGAATGGGGCACCTCTGCTGGCTTCCTCCTCTCCCTCACCCCTCCTGCCTTCCAGTATTATCTGAGAAGGGGCCTGATTGTTGGAGAAGCCCAGGGAGTCCCCTGATGCTGAACTGGGTTTGGGGGCAGGGGAAGTGGAGGGATTAAGTGCTAGCAAGCTGTCGCAGCCCATAGGCGCCAGGCATCCTCTCCGCTATCACAGGAGCACCAAAGGCATGTGGCGAGCCCCTCCCTTCCTGGCCCTAATGGAACCTCTCCCCTCCTGCCCATTGTCCCCCAAGAGACCTGAGATCAGAGACTCCATTCTCTTTCTATGCAGGGGACAGTCAAGGGGCCCATGGCTGTCTCTATCAGTAGTGCTGGCACCAGCCCCGCCTTGGTCTGTCAACAGATTTAGCAGGGGTGACTCCGAGGGCAGCCAGAATCCCTCTTGAGTCTCAAATAACTGGGCCCAAGCTATGATGCTTTCACTGCTGCTCTGGGGACCACAAGAGAGCAAAACGGGCTTGGCCCTGCATAGAGGGCTGCATTCTAGAGTCAGGGGATGTCACTTCCTTCTATACATGTCTTTGGCTCTGACAGCAGAAGTTCTCCTCCTCTGCTGATACGTCGTCTCCTGGAGTGGCGAGAGCCCCAACACTGGGGTTTCAGCCCTAGAATCTGCGCTCTGCCCAGTGTGGCCTGAGTTTCTGCCATCTGTGGAAGGGGAGGGAAGCACAGCTCACCTGAAACCGCCACAGGGTTTGTTTTTGGTGGCAAGGAGTTAAAGACTGTAGCACTGCTCGCTTGTCTTAAACTGAGCACCCCAATCCTTACGCACATTTATTGACGCCTTACTGGTCTAAGCACTTTACACTTTTAACTGCTTTAATCCTCAGAAGAATCCAGTAAAGTTGGTCCTATCATCTTTCTTCTGTTCGTTTTACAGACGAGGAAACTAAGGCCCAGAGAGGACAACAGGCGAGGGCTGTACAACCAGAAATGGCAGAGCCAGAGTACCGCCTGCCAGCATCGCGCTCACCATCACGCTCTGCGCCCGGGGCCTTCTGCTTAGCCTCAGTGGGACATAAGCTCTTACACTCACAGAGTGGGCGGCACTTCTCCCCTGAGGACCCCAGCATGGTGTCATTGCTCGGTGGCCACATGTTCGGGGTTTGGAGCTGGCAGATCTGGCTTCTGTCCCAGCTCTGCTGTGTCCTGGCTGCTGGCCCCTGCATGTTGGATTTGTCTAGCCAAGTCCCAGTGTTCTTACCTATTAAATGAGGACAAGACCCCTCTCAGAGGGTTGTGAAAAATAAACATCTGTCCAGCTCTTAGCACAGTGGCTGCCACAAGGCCAGTTGCATCATTGCAGGGGGAGCCATTTGTTTCAAATGTCCTGACACGTCATAAGGACTCACTAAGTGGCAGCATTTTAAAAAATTATTTTTAATTGCTTGTGTATCAGTGTTTAAATCTTATCCCCAGAGTCCCTCTGTTTCTTCCAACCCAAAGGGGAGCTTGGTGGTGTCCCAACGACATGTAACCCTCCACTTTCCACTGGTCGGGTTGGGCCGGCAGAAGTAGGGATCCCCCACCCAGTGGTACCTGTCACGTGGACACTGATCATCGCCCCACATTTCACCGAAAAAGACCCGAAGGCTCCCTGAGGGTCAGACTGCCACTCCTTTGAGTTACTCTGAGCACAGTGGCAGGCCGCTGGGCGATGGCCTGCAGGGCGATGCTGGGTTTGGCAGGTACGGCCTTTCCAAGGACATCTGTAGAGCAGCCTGCAGGAGCAGACACATGGTGAGAGGAGCTGTGAGGGGCTTGAGAAGGGGTGGGCCACGCATAGTCGGGAGCAGGTCACTGCGCTCACAGAGGAATCAGCCAGAAAAGGATTTGAAATGACACGTGAACTCATACCTGGCGTGACCCAGCACTATGTCTCTGAGTGAAGCACCCCCTGAGTGCCACAGGGTGTGCCAAGGGAGGCTCTGTCAGTGCAGGAATTGATGCTTGGGTGGGGTGAATGCACAAGGGTGTTGGCCAAGCAGAGTTGTGGAGACACAGACACAGACATGTCCACATGCCAGATGCGTCAGAGTGCAATGCTTTATTAAGGGCGTTTAAGCAGCCTGCGTTTGTTTGATTTGGGGGTGCCTGCTGAGAGTCCTAGGGCTGGGCTGGTGCCTGTCCCTGCTCCTCTATAACAGCTCTGCACCTACAGGGCTGCCAGACGGACTCAGACGTTTGCCTGGGCTTTGTTTCTGCTTATTACCCCTCAGTAAAGGAATACTTGTATGTTTCAGTTTGAAATGCTGACAGTAAGGACCTACCCAGCTCCATATGGCCTCGAGGGTTGATTTCTAAAGTGGTTTGGATCGAGCCATCCCTGAGTGTGGGGGTGGCTCATCAGCATGTGAACCTCTCTCAGGACCAGGCTGGAGATTGCAGGGCCCCTTCATTCAGCGCCTGTGGGGCTGGGCTGAGGCTGGACGCTTCCCTCCTAGGAACTTCACAAAGAGCACCCTCCCCAGCCTGCTGGCGGCTGCAAGGCAGCCTGCTGTTAGAATCACGTAAGGAAGGGAAGAGAGAGCTAAAAAGCCAAAGCATCTCTCCATCTTCCCTCCCAACACATGCTCACTGAGGGCCTGACACGTACCAGACACTTCTTCACAAAGTGATCCCTTTTGTGTAAAGCTTACAGATTAGCAGGGAAGACAGGAGTAGTCATTCATAGCTATTAACACTGTTAAAACATCACAATGATTAAAAAGCCATCTGAAAAAGCTGTGTGGCAATTTAGAAAAAATAAAAGAGTCCCCACTTAAATAATTCATTTAAGTAACAATTTCTTTTAATTAGGCCAAAAATAAAAATGGTGCTGACTTCAGACAGGAAAACCACAGTAGGTTTGAACAAACGAGAGGCCACTGTGGACAGGCATGCCACGGGAGGCTCTCTCCCCGTCTCTGCCACCGCGGTAGGTGCGATCGGCCCATTCCACACGCTGTCTCCGCAAGACTTTCAGGATCAAGCGATTCCTGGCCAAGAAACAAAAGCAAAATGCTCCTATTTTCCAATGGTTTCAGATGAAAACTGATAATAAAATCAGGTACAACCGCAAGAGGAGACATTGTGGAAGCGCCAGGCTGGGTCTATTAGCAGTTATGCGCGAGATGGACGCACACTGTGCTGTGTCAGGGTCACTAGCGTTGTGCCTCATCGAGCTGAGAATGGCACCGCTCTCTGGACAGTGAGACATGTGTTACTGGGAAAGGGATTGTTCTGCACGAGTAGGTTGGCTCCATCGTGAACGTGTGACACCTTTTGTTTGAACTGCTAAAAGTTCTCTACAGGACTCACAGAGAAGCATGCAGGCAGTGGTGGGCCAGAGGCAGCTGATACTTGCTCATGGGAGCTGAATGTTAAGTGTTCAGGAATTTTGCCAGCCACTTGTTTGTTTACCGGTAGCCTGTAAGTGTCTTTGGTGGGGGTATTTATACCATGGAAGTTGGCACAGGCTACAATCAGGGCATTATCCACGGAGGGCCAGTTGTTGGACATTTACCAGCATGTCACCAAGTCCAAGGCTTAGTGCTTCAGTGTGAAACAGGGCTTGGAGATCCAGTTCCTTGGAGATCCAGAGGTTAGGCTCCTTCGCACCTGGGAAGATGCCCAAAGGATGGAGATGCTTCGGTCTGGAAAGACATGGCCCATGGGATTATATGAATAAAGTCTCACAACTAATCTCCAAACTCTGCTGAAGGAGAAGCTGAGACTTCCTCTTAAACCCTGCAGTGGCTAAAGCATGGATGCTGGTGTACATCACCTGCATTAGGTTAGGATCTTTACCACCCTTCCAGCACTCTCCTTGCTGACCCAGAGCCTTTCCTCCTACCTAAAACCTTCCATCCACTGAAATCTACCCATCCCTGAATCCCTCCCCAAGCTCCACCCAACACCCTCCTTCCTCTGGCCCCAGTGGTCCTAACCGTCTGCAGAATTTCTTTGGCATGTACGTGCTCATGACTTGTTACTTAACATCTGATGGAGGGACCCAGTGGCTTTTGTTGAGGGGAGAGGTGCCTTTGGCAGTGTCTGGAGACATTTTTGGTCGTCACATTAGCAGTAGAGGTGCTACTGGCATCTAGTGGGGACAGGCCAGGGATATTGCTAACATCCTACAATGCACAGGACAAACCCAACCACAAAGAGTGATCTGGCCCAAAATGTCAGGACTGCAGAGGTTAAGAAGCCCCAATGTACACTCAGTGGCCACCTTCTAGTTCAACTTCACTGCCCACCCTGCCTCCCACCAGAGAACCAAGCATGAGCAAGGCAATCACAGACCTTCACCTGTCAGAGGTGAGTGTGGCTTTACCCACCTTGAGGTTTATTTCCAGAACACATTTCTTCTACCACAATTACCACCCACTCCCACCTCTCTTGTTTCTTCTCTAAACCTTGATTGAAAATATAAACAAGTATAAGCTAAATAAATTGATGGATAATGAAAGGTAATGGGTTATCAGTGGAAGCCTGCAAGGTCAGAGGTGCATCCTCATCTTTGGAGTATTGTGGGGGCTTCTAAGCCTTTCCAGAAATGTGCCCTTTGAGCTTCTGCAAACTGAGCACTGTTCTCTGTCTAGTCACCTCCCAGTGGCTTTACTTCTGTCCCTTATCAACTTAGCTGTTCAGTCATGCAGAGTGCAGAGACATTCTTGCTGCACAGAGCCAGCCCCAGTTGCTAAAGTCATGCCTGGGTTCCATGCATCTGTGCTAAAAGTAGTCTCATCATCCGCCGTGCGGGTGTAGCACTGAGCAGGGCTGAGGTTGTATATTTGACAACACAGGGCTGGGGCATGAGGCAATCAGATCAGACAGCAGGTGAGGAGCTAGCTCTGCAGGGAGACAGGCAGACGCAGAGACACACACAGACAACGAAACACAGAAGGGCCAAGGCAGACCGATGGCAAAGGCCCCAAAGACAGGCAGTGGCACCTTGTGCCATCCCATCCTGGCACATCCAGCACGTGGCCCTCCTGGAGAGGCCTGATCCAAAGTTGTGGGAAAATCCCAAATCAACACTGCATCCTGGGAAAACATCAGGTTTGGCCTTGGAGTCACTGTCCCTTCTTTTCTTCTCTGACCTCAGGGAGTCCCCAGTGCGAAGATGACCCAATTCAATTTCAGTGGAGCAGGAACCACCATCTCTTAGGTGTACAACAGAGGCAAATTTAAATCTTTCATGGCTGGGTGTGGTGGCTCACGCCTGTGATCCTAGCACTCTGGGAGGCCAAGGCAGGAGGATCGTTTGAGCTCAGGAGTTTGAGACCAGCCTGAGTGAGAGCAAGACCCCCGTCTCTACTAAAAATAGAAAAAATTAGCCGAGCATGGTGTTGCATGCCTTTAATCTCAGCTACTTGGGAGGCTGAGGCAGGATGATCGCTTCAGTCCAGGAGTTTGAGGTTGCTGTGAGCTAGGCTGACACCACGGCACTCTAGCCTGGGTGACAGAGTGAGACTCTATCTCCAAAAAAAAAAAAAAAAATGTAAATCTTTCAGATAAAGAATTTATCAACTGTAACATTATAATTGGCATTTATTGAGGGCTTATTAGGGCCAGGAGTTGTTTTAGAAACTATGAGTATTTCTCATATAGTTGTCCGGACAATCTCATGAGACACATCTTATTAACCAGGGTGCCGGGGCTCAGGGAGGAATAATTTGCAGGAGGCCTATTGGGGAGGTGGAAGTGGAAATCCATAGACTCCAAAGCCAGTGTTCTTTGCCCTTCTTTCTACTCTGCTGTGTGTGTGCGCCCTTGTTTGTGTGTGTTTAAGATAAGAGAATTTTTGTCTTCATTTTTTAATATCTTCTTAATTTTCTGCAATGAGTATGAAAGCGTCACTTTGGGAATCAGAAATGAAACAATAGTTTATAATCACAAGCACAGAACCCAATTGAGAAGAAAGGACTAAACTGATTCCCTTCTGCCTGCAGCCCTCAGGCCCCTCCTTTCTCGGGGAGTAGGGGCTGCTGCTGCTCTAGCCCCTTCCTACCTCATCGCTCCTCACTGCACTGTCTTGAGAGAGAGACTTGGACGCTTGCCTCCCTCCAGCAGATCCCGAAGGCTGTGACTTAGCCGGGCCTGAGCCTTCACTCCCCGTTATTAAGTTCTTAGAGCAACCACTGGCTTTGCCCAAGTGGTTTGTCTGTGGATCAGCAGAGGGGACCTTTCCCCAATTCCCGGGCCACCCAGCCTCAGGTGTCTGGGTATTTCGTAAGTGGAACTGAGGGGACATCTCAAATCATGCTGGCGGCAGCTGCGCTGGAAAGTCCCTGACGTGGCACCCTCGGGCCTGGTGGGTAAGGAGGTCCTCCACACCCTGGGGGCGCGCCTGGTGGCCCCTCTTGGTCAGTGCCTCCACCCCAGGGCAGGAGCAGCGTCTGCAGAAGGTTGAAGCAGGCTGGGAGCAAGGAAGGACAGCTCTGCTGGTTGAGTAGATGGGAGACAGCAGAGGGACTCCAGCCTCCCAGAAGGGAGTAAGAGCTGCAATGGGATGTTTCAGTGGCATCTCGCTTGGCTAACAGGGGGTACATTCAGCCCTGGAAGGCTCCATTCCGGCCCAGACTGGATGGCAGAGACTTTTCCCAGCGCAGCTGTGGGAACGGCCGAGGCCCACGCCCTCCTGCTGTGAGCCGCCTCCTCCCTCTGCAGCCCCCGTCTGCCCTTCTTTTAACCCAGAAGGCAGGATTTTCACAAAACTGATAGAAATATAAGCACAAGTTTTCTAGAAGCTTTAAGATTACATTAATAAGTGGATGGTCTATTGCTTCCTTCGTCCCCTGCATGGTAAATATGAGAGGACTGAGTGAAGTCTGAAATCCAAACAACACTTAGGTTTACAGCTGTGCATAGTTGTTGAAGCCGAGTCTTGGGAACATAGGAGTTCATTATACTCTTCTTTCTACTTGTGTATGTGTTTGAAATGTTCCATGATCCCAATGAATTACACGCATAAATAACAAAAAGGCCCAAGCCACAAAAAAGACAATAGAACATTTATGCTTTTCACTAGAATAAAGAAATACTGCATTTCCCTGTGGACCGCGAGTGCCGAAGTCCTCACAGTGGAGGTGCGTGCGTGTGGGAGGGATTAGCCTCTATAATTCTTTCCCTTTGTGCCACTCCCTGGAGTGGTCTCTTGCTAGGGAAGAGTCACCGAAAGTATTCAATTATTTAATTCTGGAATGGGGAAATTAAAATATATGTATTTGAAGGGTAAATTAAAAAGTCACAGACAGGAAAGAAAGGGCTATTTAAAAGCCCTGAGTGGCTTGTCATTCATTAGTCACACATTGTGCACCCGCCAGGCGAGGCCCTGTGGGTGGGATTGGGGACAGGGAGCAGGAGACCCTCAGTTGTCAGGCCTGCCCCCAGCGGGACTGCACATCTGGAGAAGGCTGGCCCACTCCTGATCACGACCATTATGACCACGATGATGATTGATTGAGGACAGAGAGGCTGTTGCCTTGTGTTATGGGTCGAATCATGTCCTCCAAGAAGATAATGTCGAAATTCTAACCCCTAGCACTTTCTGATGTGACCTTATTTACAAATGGGCTTGTTACAGATGTAATTGATTAAGATGAGGTCATACTGGAGTATGACCTCATATGACTGGTGTCCTTCTAAAAAGAGACAATCAGGGAGAATGCCAGGTGATCACGCAGGCAGAGATTGGAGTGATGCATCTGCAAGCCAAGGAATGCAACCCCAGAGGCTGGATGGGGCAGAGGACTGTCCCCATGGGCGTCAGAGGCAGCAGGGCCCTGTGCACACCTTGATCTTAGACTCCTCGCCCCTGGAACTGAGAGAGCATACATTGCTATCGTGAGCCACCCAGTTTGTGGTACTTTGTTATGGCAGCTCCAGGACACTAATAGATTATCATGCCTGGATCCCCAGAACCTAGCACACCGTAGCATTTGAAAAGAAAATGAATGAATGAATAAATAAGGCATAGGGAAGGGTGCCGGGATATAGCAAGGAGAATTTCGAGGTAAGGAAGGAGGAGAACTACTCAGCCCCCAAAAGTCAAGTGGATGTGGTTCTGCCACCTCCCCAAAGAAGGCTCTGCAGCCAAGGGCAGCTGCAGCACATAGGCTGAGGGAGGCCTCCAGCAGCTGGCCTCTGCTGGCCTGGTCACCCAGGGCAGATCCCGATGTAGGGAGTAAGGGAGCAGAGAGTAGAGAAACCCTGGAGTCGGCCAAGGGAGTTGTTTCTCATCTCAAGGGTGTCCCTTCCCTTCCCTCCTTCCCTCCACTACCCCATACTCTCTGCAGCACCTCTGCCTCTGAGCTGACATTCACCCAGCCCGCCCACCCTTTGGGAGCGGGCCCTGGAAGGTCCCAGGTAGAGCTGGAGGTCCCAGCAAGTTTAGGGACACTGGCAGGAAGAAAGTGAGGGAAGCCGTTGGTGGCTTGGCTGTAAGAGATGTTATGGGCTCAAACTCCTGTTCAAATCTGTTCTGGAAATTACTATTGGCATGACTTTGGGCAAGTTACTGAACCTCCCCTGAGCCTCAGTTTCCTTATCTGAAAAGTGAGGCTATTCCTACCTACCATGTAATACTGTCATAAAGATTAAATGAAGTGTATCTGGTGTGAAAGCATCATCACAATCATTGTTATTATCTTCAGTGGTGTCTAAGCATCTCTAGGCAGGACAGGAGTGCAGTGTGATGGGAGGATTTTGTGAGTTCCCAGGCCACCCAAATCCATGATCTGTGGCATCAGTGATAAGATGGCCAGGCAGGACAGCTCTGGGAAATGCAGTATGTGCCCTAGGGATGGGGGTGACTTCCTGCAGTCTGGACGATGCTGTCAAATCCTGGCTGGGCTGAGCTGAGCGATGTCCAGTGGTGGACGGCTCTCAGCCAAGCACGAGGAAGCCCCTTTGTGGGAACCAACACCATGAAGAGGTACATGAGTTCAGATGCCAGGGCCCCATTGGGAGCCCGGGCACAAAGGACTGAGATCACCACTGAAAATCAGGCAGGAGGACCCTTATTGGGAGGAGTTTGCTAGGCATGAGAGGCCACTAGTAGGGGGTCGGGGCGACCCTGGCCTGTGGGGTCAAGCCTTGTAAGATAGGCTTCATCCGGGGCTTCTGGTTTTGCCATGTGCTTAACAGGTAGTTCCCATAGTCAGGAATGGGAGAAGGATCCTTGAGTGTCCTGCTGACTTCCATTGTGATGAATGTTAAATGATTATGGTTGGGGGAGGGTGGGGGGCGGGGCACTAAGGACTGAAGTTTTACTGTGATAAGGAGTGAGTGCGATTGATGGGGGACCAGCTGTCAGATAAGGAGGGCTGTGGAAAACAAGTGGTCTTGACAAAGGTGGGTGGGGCTAATGCAAAGGAGCAGGCCTGGAGCTTTTCCTATGGCTTCCTGCTTTTTGGAAAGTGCTTGGGAGGCTGAGTAGCCGAGGTTGACCTGGGAGCCTGGTCTTGCCCCAGAATCACGCAGACCACGGAAAGCAGATGGCGGAGAGCCCGGGGTGGCCAGGCCACCTGGCCACTGCAGGCCAGGAGTGCGGGTTCAGCCTGGGACAGCAAGGACAAGCTTCGAAGGCAAAGGTGAGGTGCTGAGTTACCCTGGGGCCTCTGGGTCTTGCTTGCCAGGAGTGTCTCCTGCCCCTCCCTTCATCCATCCAGGATGGTGGGCAGGAAGGGGAGCACTCTCTCTGATCTGTGTGCCCAGGTAGCCTGGCTGGGCTTGGTATTGTGGAAAACTCTGGTTTGCACAGGCAGTGATGTTTGAAGGTCTGCTAAAGAGAACAGCAAGACACTGGGCATTGCTTTATCCCTGGAGAGTTCAGTTCTTTCCTGGAGATGGTTCTGGGTGGCCTGGGCAGGAAGGAGAAGGGAGAGAGATAAAAGGCCCCAGAGGGAATTTCCTACCTGCTTCTGTTCTCCTGCGTTTTGGGGTCAAACCACGTAAGGCATGCTTCACTTGGTGCTTTTGGTTCTGGGGGTGCCTAATAGTGTCTGCTTAGCAGGCCAAGCTCCAATCAATAGTCAGGGATGGGAGATGCAATCACCTGAGCATCCTGCTGACTTTCATTCTGATGAATTATTTAGTTAAATGATTATTGTTGGGGATGAGTAGCATTGAGGAGTCAAGTTTTTCTGTGATAAGGGGTGAGTGCAGTTGGCCGGTGTTGTGTGATTTGCTCTAGAACCAGCTAGTTTGGACAGAGCCTGAGTTCTCAGCTAGAAAGCGCGTCAGGCTGGTAGCCTGCTGTGTACTGTGTGGTAGTTTCTTTGCTCTGAGTTCTGAGACACTGAAGTGGCATTTTGAAATAGAAATTCCAGAGACGGCTTTACCTCTCGGCAAACACAGCACCACCCCGGTTCCATGCACTGAGGGATCGTATGAATTTCTGGGCTATAAATCCCCTGCCCCATCCACTGACTCTAAAAGCCCATGGACAGGGAGCTGGGATCCAGGAACTAGGCCCTCCATAATGCACACTTGCTGGATGGTGGTTGGCAATTTGTGAACTGCATTTCCCAGGCCCTCAGTTTCCTTCACCCTATCTAGTGGGGAGAATTTCTCTCAGGGCAGTGGTCCTCCCACTTTGGCGCATGAAAGAATCGCACATGGAACTTTCTGGAATGTAGATTCCTAACCCCTAACCCAGACTCTGATGATGGAACACTAGGCCTGGCCCGTGGTCCAGATGAATTGGTGATGGTGCCCTGAGGCTCATACTTTGAGAAATACCAACGTGGAGAAAGTGCCTAAAAATTTGGCTGAACCTACTATAAATACTACTAAAGAGGATAGAGATGGGGGTGTATCAAGAACTGTGGTAGCTTATTTACTTAGAATTTTAGTGTGGCTTTCAATGGCTAGGTAAGCGATTCTTTCAACAGCAAGGACAAACGCTACCCAACCCTATGTCAGAAATCAAGAAGGCAGCTAAAAAAGCGTAGGATTGGAGTTGACGGATAACAGCCAAAGAACCACTGTTACTGTGACTATTTTATTAAGAGTCATGATCCTCGGGCTTTGCCATTCTACTGGAGATGACAGTGAGGATTTTTTCATTACCCTTATTGTCAAATAAGACTGATGTTGAATAAATCCTCACTGTAGAATCGGTAAGCAACTGGAGCTCTAGAAATTGCTTTGAACTTTTCTTCTGAATTTTTCTGAATGTCATTCATCATCATTTACTTATCTAAGAAGACCACACTGCTGAGAATCAGATCTTTTCAAAGTTATGTCCCGAGGGGTCTCCTAGGCCTGATGGCAAGGAGCAGTCAGACTCTGGTCTCGGTGCTCGGGCTCTCGGGTGGAAGATGTGCACTGCCAACTCGGAGCAGTGCACGCATAGGAGGAGCAAAACTCCAAGGAGCTGGCCTGGGCCTCCACCTTCACCACTGGCAGCTTCCAAATGGCTCCTAGAGGGTGTGGAGGCAAAGGCCCCAATTCCCATCCTCAACATACAGGATATTCATGTTCTCAAAACCTAGAATTGTTCCAGACAAATCCAGCCACATGCCTAATCCCTACACACCTCTGAGCTTTGCACTAACAGCCCTGGGAAGGAATTCCAATTTTTAGGTCTGTTTACCTGGGGGAGGGTAGGGTGAGATGAGAGGGAGATAGGCCTCTGAAATTTCCAGTATTTTATTTGAAGACATCCCAGAGGCTTAAAGTGTCTTAAGACTGCATTGTTACTGGGTATCTAGGGTCTGGCAAAAACCAGGAAGCTGTTTTGTATCTAAAAAAAGTGAGATTTAAGATTAGAAATTGTGAATTCCCTAGCCTTGCCTGTGATTCAGAAACAATGGGACCTCAGTTTGTGGGGCTGTTATTCAGCTGAGAAATATCTCTTTGGTCAGAGGATCTGGTGAATTTCCCCAGTATTTCCTTCTCTCTCATTTCCTTAAAAGGGAAAAACTGGTTTCACCATTGCTTGTATCTCACATAGATATTATATCAAATGGACACACTGAAATGTTGTTAAAGCCATTTATCAAGACTGTTAATAGCAAATATACAGAGTATGGATATTTCTTTTCAGCCCAAATCATCTCAAGAAATTTTATGACAAATTTGTCAGTGTGAGATTTATGCTGGGTACAGGAGGAAACATTTTAGAAGAGGCCTGCAGGTGACTTCAGTTACTTACTCCTTCTCCTGGGTTCTTTAAAGTGATCTACAAATCTTCCGCAGAACAGTTATGCTTGCTTGAAATCAGAGTGTAGGTTGGGATTATGCTGCAAGGGTCAAACTAGCAAGCTTAAATATCCAGAGGGCCTCCAGCCAAAGATAAAACACTGGGAGAGGAGTGAGAAAAGAAGGGGAAAAGGAAAGAGCTAGTGGTCCCTCTAGTGGAGAGTTGTGGGAAGGCACGCAAAGACTGCCCAAATGCCCTGCAGGCTGTTCTCTGCTTGTTACTATCTAATTGCTGACTGGAGCGCTCCAGATAACTCAAGATAAAGAGAATTTGATCTCCAACACAAACCAGTTGCAAAAAAGAAATACTGTCTTCCTAAATTCAGGACAGTCAGTTTACCTGTAGCATCTGTGCTGCTTAATTTTCTTGGAGATATAACAGCAACTAACTAGGAAAGTACTCTGAATATGATAGAGGTATTTTAAAATGGTGAGGGCACCAAATATCTGCTTTATATAAATTTGATATATTTTAGACATCTTACATATTTGCTTCTATTAACAATTTTGTTATATATAGTAGCAGGATTTTTTCAGGTTTATCTCACCCCCATATTGGGGGGAATACTCTCCAGAGCTCCATAACCGCTTGAAACTACTGCCCGCAGAAATTCCACCTATTCTTAAAGCTCTCCCACAGGTTGCTAATAAGCACTGGTACTTCACATCCTGGCATCAGTTTCAAGGCATTAAGTGAATAAAAATGCATAAAACCATAGCTGGCTGACAAGGCTTTCACAAATGCAGATAAAGGTTTGAATTCAAAGACTGGTCACTTGCCCCTGATTGGGGAGGGCACCTGTATTCTCCTCTCAGTCCCTGCTCAGTGCTCATCTTCTTAAGGATAAAGTGTTGGCTTCCTTGGGCAAGGAAGGGAGGTCCCAAGGGATCTCCCACAGGCCTTCGATTGACCTAAGCAGCTACATTCTTGGTCTGATCCCTCCTTTGGGCTTAATCTAATCTGTTCTAGCTCCAAACACAAGCCTTGCAAAGAGCAGTAATAAAATTCTGTGAACAATCACCACTTTGCAAATAATCTTTGTCTCTGTTTCAAGCACATGGGCAGGCCTACTGACTATAGTGTATAGTGTTTTGGTAGCACTTTTTGGGCGTGGGACGGTGTTGTAACTTGTAAACTGTGCCTCCCTTCCTCACCGAACTGTCTCTTGACTTCTTCATCAGCATCTCTGGCACTCAGCACAGATCCTGCTCTTCAGCAGGTTCTGCATAAAAGTTTACCAAATGAACAGAGTAGTAACTTAAGACAGAATTGTCCCTTTTTCCTTTTCCCCTCTCCATATGCCCCAGGAGGGTATAACTGGAACTAATTAGGGGAAAGGTGTAGTAGTGTGGCAAATGTAATATTTCTCTGTAAGTAAGGACACTAACAGACAAGCATGATTGATGTCCTCTCAATAATCACCACAAAATAAAAAACAAGAAACACCAAAATAAAAATATAATTAGGCTTTCAAAGAAGTTTACATGCATATATACCCACATACTTCATTTAAGAACCTCAGTGCTATTTCTTTTTATTATAGCTAGACACAAAATGCCCAAAGATATACAAAACAAACAATACAAATTTTAAACACTTTACAAAAGTGAAAATATAAAGAAATGAAGACTATGGATCTATGTTTGCAAACATTAATTTCACTTTGAATCCTGTCTGGTATTAAAACCTAACAGTTTATCAGAATTTGTATTTGAAACAACTTTATGTTAAAATTATAGTGGACAAAACTGATGAAATCAATAGTCTATAGCAAATTATTCATATTAATATGATCTTCAACTATTCTAAGTACCATTGCTATCATTTTCTGTTTATTAAAACTTTTATTTTAGGGAACAAAACTGACCTTATGCTCTTTCAGAAAAAAGAATTAATAAACATTCATTAAATCTTCAATCTCAACTTTTAAAGCTTAGAGCTCTTTAAGTATTTATGCTAATATGAAACTACTTTTGGTTCACTGCTAACTTTTAAAATATCTTAAGACAATCAATGTGATTTAAGGTCATTTTTGTCTGCAGAGTGCTCATATTTTTTGTCTTTATACTAAAGCAGTAAGGCAAGAAAGCAGTTCCTTTTCCAAATCAGACAGAGAGAGAATATCCCTTCATTTTAAAATTTAGGGACTAGAACCACTGCAAATGATCCTACACCAAAAGGAAATTAAGGCTGCCGTGATTTTCCTTTATATTTAAACCATGACATAAGATTGGCAGTACTATCGCCTGCAAATGTTCAATTTAACCTTTGGGCTTAAATCACAGGACATAAATATTGCCATTTCTGTCTATACTTCTAAGACATTGTTTTCAAAATCACCTTTGATAAATTTTAAGAGGAAGTCAGAAAATACAAGCTGGGCATGGTGGTGCGTGCCTTTACTTTCAGTTATTGGGGAGCCTGAGGTGGGAGAATCACTTGAGCCCAGAAGTTCAAGTCTAGCCTGGGCAACATAGCGAGACCCTGTCTCTTAAAGAAAAAGAAAACACTACACAAAGCTGAAAGTATATGACTGGTATAAGGAGATCCATGCTTGAAGCGTCCAGAGTAGATTCCAGTGTCTGGTTAGTGCTGGCGCACTCTGCCCCCAGCCCGGCACACAGATGTGCAAGACACATACCAGCCAGCATGGAGGGTGGTGGTGGGGGGGCTTTCACTGCTCCAAAGGGCCTGGACCTCTACTGCCAAAGGCGAGATACCTGGCTTTGCAAGAACCCCCAGGCACCAGCTAGAGTATATCCTGTTTGCCTCAACATTCTTCTTTGAGGCAAACTCTTACAGATACGTGAAAGAGAAAAATCACATAACCTAGCCTGCAAAAGAATTCCTAAAGTCATTTTCTGGCATAAATGTGGACCAGGCTTCACAGTATACACATACCAGTGTTAGCACCATATTTTAGCCTGAACTGAGGTAAAAATAAACTCTCATATAACTTTGAGTAGAGATTTCAGGAGCAATCTTGAATGGGGTATTTACAGCAGCATTCTTTTTGATCATTAATATAAATTGTATGAAGAACCATTTGATCCCAAGTATATATTCATATATCCAAGTGTACACTGAAACTGATAAATTACAAAACTGATAAATTAAAAATACTAGGTGTATAAGGTTATAGCAAGAAAAATCCAGCAAAACAGAACTCTCATTTTTTAATTCAAACTGTGTCAGTATTGGGTTGATGAAGTCCAAGATTTTGATAAAATACACTGAACCAATATCACAAAGCCAGGTTATCAATGGCAATGTCCAGAAATTTCACTTTTCAGAGCATGGTCAAGTTTACTGTAGGTGCTACCCAGTCAACATCCCGCTCCTCCATTTAACTAGGTCAGACTTGTGTCCCCTACTCATTTACATATTCCATTTAATAAAAAGTTGAGTAGCATCCACCTTCCCCAACTATTTTGGTTTCTGTAGACAAATTGCTCTGGAAGTTATACTTACCATTTATATAAAGGATGTAGAGGGAAAGACCTTAGAACTTTATAAAAAATTTGAAGGGATACAGTATGTTTCAGCAAATGAAAATATAACTGGACAAAAAGAGGTAATTCTCTAATTTAGTTCCTATAAGCTGAAAAGGTAAGACAATAATGTTAAAATAAAGAACTTAATGGAAAATTTTCAAATTGCTTTTCCCCTCCTTTTAACATTACTTAACATAGAAGAGAAATAAGAAATCCTGATATAATTAGCTTTTTGGAGCATCACAAAACTAATTTTTCAAAGGAGAGTAATTGCCATTGTTTTATCAAATAAAATATAACTTTGGAGTCTGAACGCCCCTGGAATTCAGCCAATCTCCAGTCAGAGCCAGCTTTGGTGCTCAGGCAGAAGCACTAGGCCAGTGCTAAACTTCGGGCAGAAGGTTATCCTCAATTTGACCAAGAGTCTTCAAAAACACTTAGCAGTAGCATTTTCATCTGGCTCTATTGAAACGCAGGTGAAAATAGGAGTAACTTCCCCCTGCAGACTATAGAAACATTTTAGGAAAATAGTTTAAGGTTTGTACTTAACTTAAAAATTCAGCTGAATACTGAAGACCATTCTTCAGAAAACTCAAACAGCCATTCTTCTTTTATAAATATGCTGGTGCTAACTGCACCCAGTTGATAATATACATGGAGGTATAGTTTAGCTATGTTTGCAAGAATGCCAATTACTATATAAGGTCTTTCAGTTCCCTATCAGTCAGTTCATTCACTTCCATGATCTTCTCTAAGTGTTCCATATATCGGCTATGGTCCTGCAGGAAGTGAGGGACCCTCATGTTTTCAATAACTGCCAATCCTTTTAAGCGATCCACATCTTCGTAAGAAACCTGAAAAAGGAAGATGGATTAATTTTAAAACATAACCACAAGGTGCATTTTAAAGATGAATTTCTTCCCTGGGTCTTAAATGAAAGTATACAGATCATCTGTCAAATTATTTAATAGGTGTAAAATAACAAAAAATCAGCAGCTTACTTTTCTTCACTATGTTAAATTAGAATGTATTTGTCTGCACCCTCATACTATGACCACAGTAAAAGAAGTTATTCAAAAGAAGTCAAATGTGATTTAACAGTCTATCTTGGACCTACTCAGTTTGCTTGAAAATTAGACAACCAAACTTTATATATGTGTATGAGAGATTCTAAATCTAAAAAACCTGACTAAATCTAAAAAGAATCAAGAAAACAGCTAGAATATAAATGCCACATTAAATTAGAAAAATTAGCACAGTTATACCAGAAGACCATCCCAAATCCAAACATCCAAAATCTGAAATGCTCCAAAATCTGAAACTTTTTCAGTGCAACATGACCTTCAAAGGAATGGTTATTGGAGCTTTTGGAAATTTCTGATTTTTGGATTTGGGATGCTCAACTGGTAAGTAATGTAAATATTCCAAAACTTGAAAAAACTGAAAATCCAAAACACTTCTGATCCCAACCATTTAGAGAAGAGATATGCAACCTACATATTAGATACCTGTTTCTATTTAATCTGGGAAACATAATGATTTGTGATTTGTATTATATTCTCTTGCTTTTATTTTGAATTTTTGTAAGTATTTTTTAAAATTTCACATTTCTTTTATTCACCTAAGTAAGAAGCCAGTAATTCAGGGATGTTTATATATAGGTTAGGTTTAGGGGTGACACATTTTAAGTTCTATACATTATCTTTGCATCTTTAAATTCCAAAACCTGGTTTACTTTAAATATTCTGATCATCTGATCAACACTCTCCCAGGTTCAGTGGGAAAGATTTAAGAAAAGAAATTATGTTCATACTATATCTGTATTTTATTAAGTTTAAAAAATGGTTAATATTAAAAATTATTTTATTTAGTATGTATACCACTAAATGTAATGAAAATAGGTTTGTTGATATTGGTACGGTTTAGTAATTCTTAAACCATTATGAGTTTATTATAGAAGAGAATGAGTAAATATACCGATATTGGGAAACAGCATTCTCATTTTAAGAGAAGGGAGATGCAAATATATTAAATAGAATGGGAGGGGGAAGAATCAAGTGGAGTCTGATTTGAATTTAAAGCATTATGATTTATAACAAATAATATGATATGCTCATTGAAAAGGTCTCTAGAAGCAAAAGCACCTCAGTAGCAAGATACATAACTAGTACTCAGATCTTATTTTCTAAATATCACTTCCCACTAAAAGGAATCAAGGCTTCACGGGAGAAATGGCTAATCTCAGATTTGGGTAGGGAATGTACGAGATGAACCCAGGCATTTTACTTTGCCAGAAAACATAAAGATATGTTTAAAACTACATAGGAGCACCCATGAAAAAGCTTAATGGCTCATGCCTGTAATCCTAGCACTCTGGGAGGCCGAGGCAGGTGGATCCCTCAATGTTAGGAGTTCAAAACCAGCCTGAGCAAGAGCGAGACCCCATCTCTACTAAAAATAGAAAGAAATTAATTGGCCAACTAAAAATATATATAGAAAAAATTAGCCAGGCATAGTGGCACGTGCCTGTAGTCCCAGCTACTCAGGAGGCTGAGGCAGGAGGATAGCTTGAGCCCAGGAGTTTGAGGTTGCTGTGAGCTAAGGTGACACCACGGCACTCACTCTAGCCCGGGCAACAGAGTGAGACTCTGTCTCAAAAAAAAGAATTAAGTCCATAATACTACTACAAAAAAAGGGGAGTAAAAGAAGAAATATAACAGAATTAGAAGATTTCTATTTTGTTACCACCAGTGTGATAACTGATATGGAAAAAGATAATGGATGTTAAAATAATTCTTTCAAAGGTTGTTTGGGAACAGTCATTCACAGGTATCATCCCAAAGATTACTTATTAATACAATGGGGGAGATCTAGTAGTCACTCATTTATTAGGTGATCAAACACAACATTAACCATAATGGAGCAAAATGATATGTGCTTTCTAATCTGATGCAGCAGGAAATACACAAAGTCACTTATGGAGTATTCTTGGCAAAAAATGATTAACCTGAATCTCATCATGAGGAAACAATATGATAATCAAGATTGTAGGGATTCTCAAAAAAACTATCCCTGACTCTGAAAAATGTCAAGAAAAATAAAAAGAATGGGCAGGGGAGACTATTCTAGATTAAAAGATATGAAAGGTTATAACCAAATACAATGCATAAATCTTCATTAGATACTCGGTCTCTCTCTCTCTCTCTCTCTCTCTCTCTCACACACACACACACACACACACACACACAAACACACACACAAGCTACAGAGGACATTTTTGAGACAATTTGGAAAATTTGAAGTAGACTATTTTAAATGTTATTTTGAATCAATGGTAAATTTCTTATATAAGAAAATCGTATGATCATGTCAGAGAATATCCTTGTATTTAGGAGATATTAACAGGGAAGTGTTACAGTTGCAGCTTACTTTAAAATGCTTTTAGACAAAGATGCTTTTTAGAAAAAGATGTGTATACAAATAAAAATAAAACTACATATATTCCCAAATTTCCTATTCCCTTCTTTATCTCTTACTGACCACAAAGAAATTTTATCATTTGATTCTGTGACAGAACCATATTTCTCCCTCTTGTTATCACAAAAAGGAAACTTATTCCAACAATAAACAAAAAAGTCTGAACCTGAGTCTTAGGAATCATAAAATCAAGTTAAAGGAATGCTAACCTGGTGTGCTTAGGGACTACGTGCCATTGGTTTTACTCACCTTTCCCAGGGCAGTAAGTAGATGAAAGTCTATGGTATCTCTGTATCGGAGGATTTGAAGAATTCCATCCAAGTATACTTGGTCTTTACTAAAACACCCTGGAGGAACCAGAATAGTGTTTGTTTTCTCATATTTAAAATAAATTACTTTTAAAAAATTTTTTTATTTTTATTTTTCATGGAAAAGAGGTTTTTCTTTTTTCCAAAAATTGCACGAAAGTAAAGCAAATCTCTAGTTGATGAGTGCTTGTTGTGCAGGCGTTAGCAGTACTGCCCTCATTACTCGTTCATTGGACAGTAGCACTACCCCAAGAAAAGGACGGTTGAAAAATTACTAAGTAATTGGAGACCAAGCCATTCCCTTTACTGTAAGAATTACACTTCATAGAAGAAAGTTCTAATTTGTCAACATTTATTTAAATTTCTTTGTAGCATAAAATGTAAAGTCTTAGAAAATATAAGGATAGTATGCATACTAATAGCTTTTCTTTAAGAATTCCCTCCTCCCAGACCTCATCCCTATTATTAAAATAACATTTTTCCTAATTATAAATAAACACTGGTAATTTAAAATATATGACTCTTATAAATGATTATCCCACCCTCCCCACCCCTGCCATTCAACCACAACCATTAATTCCCATAATGTGATGAAGGCATCTGGGTAGAAACGATGAGGGGGGTGTGTGGCAGAGAATAGTTTTAGAGAAGTTAGGTCTCAACAGGTAGTGTAGAGATGTAGGATTTCAGAAACTCCTGGTATTTACAAAAATAATAACAACCTTCCCCCCATTAAAAAAAAGACTATGGTTTAATAATGCTCTAGGTGATTTTGATACTGTTACTTCCTATGAAAACAAGAATTAGAACTAGACTTTGACGAATACATAGGTTTAAAAATAGAAAAAAATGGATAAAGAGGACATGAAAAGTAGAAACAGTTCATGAGATCTGAATCAGAAAAGGATGTTCTTCTTATAAAGAAAATCTTTTTCTCATCCTAACATAACGTGTAAATTTTTCAAAATTTTGCTCTATTAAATGGACTAAAATCTTTTCATATAAAATCATATTTAAGGAATTACTGTTAATTTTGTTAGGTATTCTAATAGCATGGAGATTATGAAACAAAAAAAACTATCCTGATCAGTTAGAGAGGCATACTGAAATATTTATGGGTAAAAGGACATGATGTGGGAATTGGCTTTAATATACTACAGGAAAACAGGAACTTGGAAGAATAGATGAACCACAGTTAGCAAATATTGACAATTACTATAAGATCAGGTAATGTATTTATGAGGGTTCAGCATATTAATTGTTCTTTTATATACATTTAATATTTTCCATAATAAAAACTTCTTAAAAAGTATGTGAAGAAAAGAAAAAAATGACTAGTCTAAAAGTGATATGCTTCCATGGGGTGTCAAGGGCAACAGGAATGCCCTGTGCATCTGAGTACAGAGCACTAAAATGCAGGCAAATGGATCTAAAAAGGAGATGGGAAATGGCAGACACATTTCTTATCTGAAACCCCGCCTGGCGGTGGCTGTGTACACACAAGAGACAGGGAACAGATAGCCTCCTCTTTCCTGCTTCTTGTCTTGCCTACTCATGGCTTGCAGGCATCACACTTTTATACAACTACATCACTGGTATAAAATGTTAATGTGGGGTGGGCTTATAACATAACCATTATTGACCTGAGTATTTCCAAGCTCCAAATAAATAGTTTAAAAATACTGTTACAAGAAAATTTGTTGCTATATTGAACTAATCTGAAAATCAAAATGACTTTCAAACTAACGTTTCTTAATTCTTTTTGTCTTGTTTTGTTTTGTTTTTTAGAGATGAGGGTCTTGCTGTGTTGCCCAGGGTGGATTGAACTCTTGGGCTCAAGCAATCTTCCTGCCTTAGTGTTCTGAGTAGCTGGGACTACAGGCACATCCAGCTAAATGTTTCTTAACTCTTACCCTTTTTTCAAAAGCATTTTTGTATTATTATACACTTTGTTCATCTTGTTAAAAACAAAACAAAACAAAAAAACACAAAGACTTTGGGCAATCTAAAGTTTTAATACTGCTGACAAAAATTTTTTAAACTTGTTAGATTAGCATATTTACTTTGAACTAGAACTGTTTGTGAACAACATACACTGTGCTTGTACTCTTTGCCTCTATTTTCTTTAGACAAATAAAAATAATAGTGCTAGACATCTGAAATGAAATAACAGATTCAGGCAAGGATCGCTGATGAATACTGGAAACCATTAGGTGAAACTCTGCTGGGGAACAGGATATTCACACAGTCTTTGTCACCTCACAAGTAACTTACTGATTACAAAGGGAAAAAGAAATGCGTACCTTTACAAAAAAAGAGCTCATAATCACCACCTTAAATGAGGATCAAACTTAGTATCTCTAATGGTGAGACAATCTGTCATTAGGTGGCTCTTGATGTGACCCAATATCACTTTATATAGCATTCTTGCAAAAAATGTTTACCCTGAATCTAATAATGAGCAAACAATCAAACACATCCAGATTGTGGGCTATTCCATAAGAACAGTGGCCTGGACTTCGAAAAAAGAAGTCACTATCATGAAAAACAAAAAAGGAGGGGAGGATTGCTCCACATTAAAAGAGGCTAAACAGACAACCACCAAAAGTAATGTATGAACCCTGACTGGATCTGGATTTTTTTAAAAAAATAGCTATAAAGGACATTTTTGTAAAAGTTGGGGAAATTTAAATATGGTGTGTATATTCATTGATATTACTGAATTTATGTTCATTTAAGTGTGACAATGATATTGTGTTAGGTGGAAGAATGTTCTTATCCTTAAGAGATGCATGCTCAAGTTTTTAGGATTAAAATGTTAAGTCTAAAATTTACTTTTAAAAAGTCAAAGAGAATACCATCGACAAGTGAAAAGACAACCAACAGAATGGTAGAAAATACTTGTAAACCATATATCTGACAAAAGACCTGTATTTAGAATATACAAAGAACTCTTGTAACTCAATAATAAATAGACAACCTAATTAAACAACGGGCAAAAGATCTAAATAGACAGTTCTCCAAAAAAGATGTACAAATGACTAGTAAGCACATAAAAAGATGTTGATGGCTCATCAACAATCATCAGTCATCAGGGAAATGCAAATCAAAACTACAGTGAGATACCACTTTGCACTCACTAGAATAATTAGAATAATAATTATTATAATTTACACAATGAAAATAGCAACTGTTTGCAAGAATGTGCAGAAATAGGAACACTTACTCATACAATGGTGAGAATGTAAAAAGATGCAGTCTCTTTGGAAAACAGTCTGGCAGTTCCTCAAAAGGTTAAACATAGAGTTACCATATGACTCAATTCTACTACTAGATATACACCCAAAAGAACTGAAAACATATCTGCACAAAAACTTGAACACAAATGTTCACAGCAGCATTATTGATAATAGCCTAAAAGTGGAAACAACCCAAATGTCCATCAACTGGTAAACAAATAAAATGTGATATATCCATACAAAGGAATATTAATTCAGTAATAAAAACAGCTGAAATACTTATACATGCTACAACAGGGATGAATTTTGAAAACATCAGGCTAATTGAAAGAATATTATATGATTCCATTTATATGAAATGGTCAAAACAGGTAAATCTACAGAGTAGATAAAAGTAAAAGAGCTGGGGAAGAGAGGAGGAAATGGAGAATGACTGCCAATGGGAATGCATTTCTTTTCAGAGTAATAATAAAAACATTGTGCAATTAGATAGTGTTGATGATTGAACAACTCTGTGAATATTCTAAAAATCATTGAACTGTACATTTTTTTTTTTTTTTTTTTTTTTAGCCAGGGACGCCTGTTTTCCCCTGGCTACAGTGCCGTGGCATCAGCCTAGCTCACAGCAACCTCAAACTCCTGGGCTCAAGCGATCCTCCTGCCTCAGCCTCCTGAGTAGCTGGGACTATAGGCATGTGGCACCATGCCCGTCTAATTTATATATATATATACACACACACATATATATATACACACACACATACACACACACACACACACACACACATATATATATATTTAGTTGTCCAGCTAATTTCTTTCCATTTTTTTTAGTAGAGACGGGGTCTCGCTATTGCTCAGGCTGGTCTCCAACTCCTGAGCTCAAATGATCCACCTGCCTCGGCCTCCCAGAGTGCTAGGATTACAGGCGTGAGCCACCATGCCCGGCCTGAACTGTACATTTTAAATGGCTACATTGTATGGCATATGAATTATATCTCAATAGAGCTGTTTTTAAAAGTCAAAGAGAAAGCAAAAATGGCAAAATGTTAACAATTGGTAAATCTAGATGATGGGTTTATTTATGGGTATTCATTCTACCATTCTTTCTATATTCTGTAGGTCTGAAAATTTTTAAAATGATCTGGTCAAAAATAATGGTAAGAAAATATGGTTTGGGAAAGCTAGCATTGACCTCAAGTAACAAAGGTTTTATTTCTGATAGATGAGTGAATTCTGTGATTTAGGGATCAGAATATAACCAAAATCACTAGACAACTAGTCAGTAAGTTAGAAAACCTACAGTTAAGGGACACCTACCTGGTTGGGAAGTATCAGTCCATCCCCTTTTGGCCCGTACACAATAATCCCATCTTGTATTGGGGTCCTTGACAAACTTGCCAATATCTTTGAAGAGCTCACAAAAAGACATTTGGCTGGCTCGATAAACAGTGTAGTAGAGGAGGGCAGCCCTCCATAAAAAGGGGTCTTTTCTAAATAGGACACTGTGAATACTTGCCAGTCCTTCCTCTGTGGGATTATTTGGCTTTAGCTCATGTTTTTTACGGCCATTCCAACTGTTCCATGGCTGCTGGAGGTTGTTAATACCTCGAAAATAATGTGTGCCTATGGAGAATAAAAGGTACGTGAATAATAGGAAATGCCATTCTTGTTTTAATTCTTCCCCAAAAGAAAGATTCTATCAACAATACATGCCTACAAATCAAAACAAAGTAGAAAATTCCATAATCCTAACATCTTTTGGGTTTGAAGGAATACACTGCCTTTGAAAGAATCATATGTCTCCTTAGAGGAGGTATAACCTTTATAAAAATTTACGTTTTTTTTTTTGAGACAGAGTCTTGTTCTGTTGCCTGGGCTAGAGTGCCATGGCATCAGCCTAGCTCACAGCAGTCTCAAACTCCTTGGCTCAAGCGATCCTCCTGCCGTAGCCTCCCAAATAGCTGGGACTACAGGCGAGTGGTATCACGCCTGGCTATTTTTTTCTATTTTTAGTAAAGACAGGGTCTCATTCTTGCTCAGGCTGGTCTAGAACTCCTGAGTTCAAGTGATCCTCCCACCTTGGCCTCCTACAGTGCTAGGATTATAGGTGTGAGCTCCCACGCCTGGACTAACAATTTACTTTTTAAAGAGAAGAATCATCCAGGCACAGTGGCTCAGGTCTGTAATCCTAGCACTTTGGGAGGCTGAGGCGGGAGGATCGCTTGAGGCCAGGAGTTTGAGACCAGGCTGGGCAATGCAGTGAGACCTCGTCTCTACAAAAAATACAAAGATCAGCTGGGCGTGGTGGTAGGCGTCCTGTAGTCTCACCTACTCAGGAGGCCAAGGCAGTAGGATCACTTGAGACCAAGAGTTCAAGGTTACAGTAAACTACGATCGTGCCACTGCAGTCCAGCCTAGGTGACAGAGTGAGATCCTGTCTCTAAAAAAATAATAATAAAAAATAAAGAGAAGAATCACAGACTTGATATTTGAAAAGAATATGCTTTAATTCAACCCCCTCAGTTCAAGGTGGGGGAACAGAAATTCAGAGGAGGTAAATAAATTTCCAAGCTTAATACAGCTAAACAGTGTCCTAAAAAAAAAATATAAATACATTAGCTTTAGTCCAACTGAAGCTTAACAACCTCATAACTTTTTGCTAAATACTACTAAGAAGAAAATCCATTCTAAAATAACATCTCCTTGGGGATGATTCTGATATTACAAATGAACAAATGGAAAAAGGTTGCCCCTACCTATCTCATGCCTCAGCATTCCCTCCAGCCAATGCTCACGTGCAGTGGAGACATTGATGGTCAGAGTTGGACATCCATTCACTACTGTCATTGAAGCCCGGGACAGCAGGTCCTCAGTGAGATGAACTACAATCTAAGGATCAAGATAGAAAAGAACAAAATGTAAAGGCAGGGTGAAAAAAAGCTTTCACAGAGAACAATGGGCCTGTAAGTTTACACTTACTAGTTTTTTTTACTTACGACCACCTTGAATCTCCTAGAAACTAAGAAGACAGGATGTACAGCCAATCACCTTTGACTCTTCTAATTTTAACCCTCTGGGAACTCAAGAACTTTATTGGGTTAAAATGAAAGTAGATGGCTGTGCTGAGGAAGACACAGAGGACTTAAAATTGTACCTCTGGCATCTCTTAAATACAGTCCCTGGATAAAATGGTGCAAAAGGAGGTACAGGTGCCAGAGTTCTGCTCATTGCTAGTGCCAAGGCTTTGAGACTGACCACTAAGAACAGACTACTACTAAGAGAGGCCACTGGGGCAAATCTCTTTATTAACAATTTTCCATAAAGTAATACACATAATTCCACAAGCTATACAGAAATGGCAGCTAGAAGAAAAATAAGAAGAAACTGAAGGCATCAAAACAGTTTAATGCAGCAGGTAGTTAGACTTACAGTATTTAGTCAGAAACTTGGGTTACTAATTTTTTGTTGCTGTTTTCTGTTTAGCTGATGAATTTAATGAGTAAAATAGGGTTGGGAAAACAAAACCTGCAGGAAAAAACTATGATTGACTGGCACTGACTGAGAGTTATAATAAAATGCCAGAGCCAACTCCTCATGTTTACTTATGATTCATACCTCCCCCAGGCAGCCTTCCTTCATCATGTATTTCCTAACATGACTCCAGATTCGAGGTTTAGATAGCAAGCTACCACCAGTGGCTTGTTCAAATTTTTCATAACTTCCATATTTCTGTAAAGTCAATTCCATAATATTGATGGACTGTAAAAGAAAGAGAGTAATGAAAGTAAATAGCCTCATATTACTTAGAGATGAATAATAAGCTAGCTATGTTCTTATTTATCATGACGTATTCTAGGTTATTGATTTTCAAAATAACCTGCAGCTGAAATGCCACATTTTTCTAATCTTAAACAACTTCCACTCATTTTTGCAAATTTGTACAAATGCCTATGGATTTAGAAACAGTAACTCTCTTTCCCTGCGTTAGTTTCTCTTTAACATGCTGAAGGACAGAGGGGCTCAAATACTGCATATAGATAGTGCTGACATCTGACAGGTTGAGAAGCTGGGACAGAGGGGCTCCTGGCTTCTCTAAGATCATTTGGTAGTTTGGCAAGAGAACTCACAATGGAATGTATGTTTCCACACTAGTCACTAGATTACAGTTACCATTTGGGTGAAGGAAAAGAAAATTTCAAAATTTTCAGGACATACAAAAGAACAATCAGTCTTCTGCGACAATCAATAAAATCTGCTGTTTTCCTGGGCTACTCTTTGGCAGAAAACATAAAACTTCAACATTAATAAGAACACTTTTATCTTTCATTCAAGGCAGGGTACTAATTACTTTTCATTCTTCATAAATTTTCACAACAAAGGAATAAGAAAGTTGAGATATTTTTCTCACACATGCACATATTAACACGTATGTGCAGAATGGAAGACTAAAAAAACCTGGTAACAAATCACGAATGATCAGTATCTATGGGAAAGCCACAGAAAGGAAAACATAAAGAAGAAAAAAATTGCTTTTGAAAGGCCTTTTGGAAAAAAACCTAGAAAATTCAAATATATCTTATATGAATCATGAAAGAAACTAAAAAATTCTTATGCATGTTACATAAAGTCTGTAGTTTCTGGACTGACTAGTACAGAGATCAAAGATACAACCTCTGAAGTCAGACGACCTGAGTTGACAGCCTGGCTCTGTCATCTTCTGGCTGTATTACGATGGTCAAGTCACTAAACTTGTGACTCAGCCTCATTTGTAAACAGGGATAACAATAATAATGTCTACTTCATGGTTTTGTGGAGAAAATTTAGTCAACCCTTATTGTCTGGGGCATAAATAGTCAATGCAAGTTAACTATTACATCATCATTGGTATGTTACTATTCTTTATAAATAAATACTGTAGATAATGTGCCTTGACACAAAAATTATAGAAAAGCTCACATACTGAAAGTCATTATTCAACATATATATCTACATTGGAAAAATACACATTACTAGTAAACTAGGCATGCATCATAAAGCTATCACAACAACAACAAAAAATGGCTTCAATAGGCTCTGCATGGCTTCTGTACCCAAAACTGTTACTGAAAGCCTTGCTATTCAAAGTGTGGTCTGAAAGCCAGCAGCACTGGCATGGCATGGGAGCTGGTTCTAAATGCAGAAGTTTGGCCCCCCACCAACCTCATGCCTATTGAATCAGAAAATGCATTTTAACAAGATCCCCAGGTGCTTCAAGTGCTCAGTAAAATCTGAGAAGATTTCAGAGAATGGCAAATGCAGCACAAGTGTCCCAGAGGCAGATTTAGTCATATGACAACTAGGATAATTACAATAAAAGTACACATTAGCACATAATTAAAAACCCATTTTAGCAGATGTTTTGCATATACCTGTCTATAATGGTCACCAGTCATCCAGATATCAGAGTGAGAAGAATGTGAGAAACGTGGCCTTAAGAACTACATAAGAAGAAATGGTACCTTCTATATTAGACTGACAGTCAGACTTAAAAAATGCTAAAAAATTTTTTATTACAATTTCTGCTTACAGGTATTTTAAAGTAAGTACTTAATTTAGGATACAATTAGCTTTTCTAGGCATATGCTTACTCAATAGGAAAATACAGTTATCTGGTTACTATTTATTGTAGCAAATGTTAAACAGTCCAGAGAATTAAGAAAAACTTAAATACAGGTATTCCTTGTTATCACAGATCACAGAATCAATAAATAAATCAGAGAATGAATAAAAATAGTGAGGTTTTCTTGCAAGGAGGGAATGCAATTTTTCAGCCTCCCAAGTAGCTGGGACTACAGGCATGTGCCACCATGCCCGGCTAATTTTTTCTATATATATTTTTAGTTGTCCATATAATTTCTTTCTATTTTTAGTAGAGATGGGGTCTCGCTCTTGCTCAGGCTGGTCTCGAACTCCTGACATTGAGGGATCCACCCGCCTCGGCCTCCCAGAGTGCTAGGATTTCAGGTGTCACCGTGCCCAGCCTTCACTGTTACTTTTATTCTTTTTTATATTTTAGAATCTAAATCCCTGTCCGAACACTAGATTGGCAGAGATGACAAACAGATACTGTAGTAACACTTTGGTGGAATTATAAACTATTGTGACATCCTAGGAAAAAAGGCAAACAGAAGTGGAAGATTAGAGGAAATAAGAGGACACTCCAGGCAAAAGGGAATGATATTGTCAAAAGCATATAGAAACCAAAGAAAGTAAAATACAGCTTGGTTCAGGCAAGACTGCAGAGTTCCTAGAATGGACAGGCACTGGGAAACTTATTTATTCAGTGCCACAAACTGTACTTGATTCTGGGGATAGTGGAAATAAGTAAAGTACGTTTCTATCAAGGAGGTCAGTCTAGTAGTAAAGACAAACAAGAAACTTAAGGATGGTAAAAGGGGATAAATGCTATGATAGAGCTGAGTATAGAGTTGACTTTGGTGTAAGGCCTTGCAGGCCATGTTCAAGATTTTGGAGTTTATCCTAAATTTTGAGGAGCCCTGAAGTTTTTCAGGAAGGGGAAGTGACCTGATCACATTTGCACCTTAGAAAGACACTGACAGAGTGTAGAGAACAGGGGAGAGACAGAAGGCAACAAAACTGCTTTTGCCAATAATCTAGTTTTCTATAACATGAACTACAAACTAGGACCAGATTATAATGAAAAGAAACAAACCAAAGTATTTTAAAAAATTATACTCTACATATGCAGAACCTAGGAAATAAATAAATCTCAGACATTGAATCTGTCTTCAATGAATGACACAGCCAGGCAAAGAAAGAAGTTGTCACCTGCAGCCCATTCCACTCTCTTCTCCCCGAACCCCACTCTTAGTTCTCCACTTCCAAATTTCTGTGTTGTCAGGGTTTAATGAATACAAGAGTGGGAAAATGAGAGGGTAACTGCTCCAAGGATAAGATATTTATAAACAGCTTAGTACTGCAGACTATTCTTTCACCACCTACAATGAAAAAGGCAGATACTCAAGCTGTTGTGTAGAAAAGACTCTGTTAAGGTGAAAACCTGAGAATGTACGTGTTAGTTGAGTTTTCAAAGGCAAATCAACAAAGTGTTTCAATGAGTCATCAAGGTCATACCTTCTTCCAAGTACATACAATCTGATTGGGGTGTTTCCATCTCTGATCTGTAAGAAAAGCTTTCTTGCTAGTAGGTTAAGAAATGACCCCATTTTTCTAATCTAATACACAAAACTACTATGGAACATTCTAAACTCAAAATAATCTCTTAAAAAACCTTATAGCTTCAAGGTACCTGTGAAAGGTCTGTGATTTGCTAAACAGAAAATCATGTAATCTAGGGAGAGGTATAAGTTAAAGAAAGCTTGCTTTTTCCTCCCCTTACTGTTTTGACAACTTGAGGTCTACAAAGATAAAATACTGTTTCAATGCTAATAAAATTATAATTTAGTCTTAAAGAAATTTTATGTCAACATGTCATATTATTGAAGGCATTTTATTTCCAAATACATTTTTTCTATCAATAAAGAACATTTGTCTTGCTTTAGAGCACACATGATTTTATATATGTATTTTTATGAATGTGTTTTAAAATAACAATGAATTACCTATTCCATTCATACTATAAACTTTAAAAGCAAGAGATTGTTTTCAGAGTACCACATTTAAAACTCTTATATTAATCATTGCTCCTAATAAGGTGGAGCCTATGTTAAATAGATCTGGTGAATCGGATGCGGCAAAATGGCAACCCAAGGGATGAATGTGGGCCACACACAGGTTTTCATTGACCTGGACAGCCTGTGTTTGTTTAATTGAATTAGGTGTCAGTGTTTACAAACTGGAAGACTTCATATAAAATTCATGTTTCTACCTTCACTTAAAAACCCTGAAGATACAATAACACTGGCTCAAACTGTGGCTCAAACAAAATCACTGTCTAATTTCCAGTTTGCTACCGTCCCCAGCCAGCTCCCTGCAATCATTTATGATCCCTGCCCAGATCCTGTCGGCATCTGAGTCTGTGACTCCATATACCATAACCATGTAATATAAAGTCTGCTAACTAGGAAGATGAAAATAAGAATTTATTTCCTAACATAATGAAGTTGGTCCCAATAGGTACTCACTTTTAATATATCCAAGAGTGAGGGAGCTGAGGCCACTATGGCTGCCAGAATGCAGCTAGGCAGGGCTCAGGAGACGCCACCTAGAGCTATATTCCAGTCTTGCAGCCAATGCTCGATATCCTGTACCACCTCAATGGCCTGAGTGCCTCCCTAGGGACTGATCACTTAGATTGGAAACAAACAAACAAACAAACAAACAAATAAAAAACTCTAAGTCCTGGAACTCCTTGATATCCATGGGGAGCCTGAGCATTGTCTTGGTTCCACTGTGGCAGACTTGTTTGTACGTGAAACGTTTAGTGTCATTCTGCCAATCTGTGCACTGAAGAGGACCACTGTCATCCTCCAACAATACAGACTGCCTGCCTTAGAAGGATCCAGATCATGAAACTTAAAAGACTGTCAGCTGGGGGTTAGTAAGGCCTCATGGGTGGAAAACCATGAGGCTACTTGGCCATCCTGGCCTCTTTCAGCAGCACATTTCTGAGTCCTAGAGAACAGTCTTGAAACTGTTGTTTTATCTGGGGAGGAAAAGGATATATGATGTCATGTCATAATTCACTCAGATGCTGAAGAGAAATTTAAGCATATTTTTCCAGAGGCCTTGTCCTGTGAATTTCCTATATTTGATTAAAGTGGTTTAAACAGTAGACTTGGCATTTATTGACAGCATTCTCCCAAATAGTAGCATTTCAGGTACAAGCCAGCTAGGATTGCTGGTGCTATTTAGAAGTCTCAAGCAATCCAAGTGTAAGTTTAATCTTCTGAAGCTGGAATTGGGTCAAAATAAAAATTGTAAAGCCGCAGCCTAAGCAGTGACAATTCTCAATCTGTGGGGCTGCTGAGGTTCCCAAATTGCCTTCCAGAGAAATGAGAGAGAATTCATTTTAATTTAATGGCGGGAAATCTCTTTCCTAATAGGCAGGAGTAGGATAGGTCTCCAAAATTAAAGAATATTGATAAATAAATCTCAGCCATCTCTTTCAGCACTAAGGGGGAAAAATGAAAATAGAATTTTTGTAATTATCACAAATTTTACATTTGTTTGCAGTGACTTGGAAATTCAAAATTAAAAAAAAAAAATTTTACATTTGTGGAAGCCCTGTTCAATCAATTGCAATTTCCACTCACCCCCCCCACATACAAATCACAAGAATAACTGCCAAATAGTAATAAAAAATAACAGCTAATCATTTTATTAGTGCTTATTATGTGCCAAGCACTATGCTAACTACAATATATGCATTAAGCATCATCTCATTTAATAGTCAAAATAACTTTTTTTAAAGTAGGTATTTTCTTTACTCCATTTTACACATGTGGGAAGTAGTGCAGTATAAATATGTAATCACTATGTTAAAACTGCCTTCTCCCATCCAAAGGGATGCCACTTTATATAAGTAACTTATCCATTTGAGTCACAATTTTTAGCACAATCTCAACATGTTTTTAAAAAAGTGAATGCCCATTAAAAAATATCGAATCAGTAAAAAAAATTAATATATATATATACACATATATATATGCAGTAGAAAAGATCTCTTCTAACAGAGGAAAATAAAAATCATGATTAAAATTATTTCAATCTTTACATAATAGCTTTAGATAATTAAACTTTACATAATGGCTTCCAAAGACTGGTCAGATTTCATGTTATTTATAATAAATAGCAAAAAGTCTTCTAGCCACAAGAAAAAATAACAATATTGTATTATCAGGAAAAATGCTAATCTAGGGCATACACCACAAGGAAAAGAAACCATGCAGTTTTACCTAACTTACACAAACAGATTTTCAAAAAGCCAAGTTGAGGCTAAAGCCTTGTAAATTAACTGTACAAAGTTAATTTAGCCAAATGTAGTCTGCCTTTATGATCTCAAAACTATGCCCTGCAGGTAAACATTAGCCAATTTCTCCTCAAATACTTAAGTTTTGAAATTTCTTACAGCCTTGTAAAACATAAAACTATATGCTAAGGGTCTAATGTGAGCAATTTAGAAAGTATTATTCATATCATTCACATCACAATTTTCTAACCTTGAAGATAATTTTTAAAATCTCATTGTTTTCTTCTTTAAATGAAGGCTTCAATTATTTATTTGATGATGACTAATAATTTTAGTGAAGTATTAACAAGTCCACAGACTTGTGGACTGAGAATCAAGCCTGAGTCTCCAAACTGCTTACAGGGTGCCTAAGCAAGCTGAGAAGGTAATATACAATAGGAAGTACCAGAGATTGAATGCTCCATCTAATGCATTAAAAAGCAATTACCGATAGAAGGCTGGGCACGGTGGTTCACACCTATAATCCTAGCACTTTAGGAAGCTGAGGCGGGAGGATTGCTTGAGCCCAGGAGTTCAAGACCAGCCTGAGCAACATAGGGAGACTCCATCTCTACAAAAAAATTTTACAATTAGCCAGGTGTTGTGGTATGCATGTGTAGTCCCAGCTACTGGGGAGGCTGAAGCATGAGGATTGCTTGAACCCAGGAGTTTAAGGTTGCAGTGAGCTATGATGACACCACTGCACTCTAGCCCAGGCAACAGAGTGAGGCCCTGTCTAAAAAATAAATAAATAAATTAGAAAACAAAAACGTGATTACAAAAATTAATTCAGGATGTATAAAAGACTTAAATGTAAGGCATGAAACCATAAAAATTCAAGAAAACATAGGAAAAATTCTAGACATTGAACTAAGGAAAGAATTTATGACTAAGATCCCAAAGGCAATTACAGCAACAGCAAAATATAAATAAATAGGACTTAATTAAATTAAAAGCTTCCACACAGCAAAGGAAAAAGAGTGTATAGATAACTTACAGAATGGGAGAAAATATTTGCAAACTTTACATTGGACAAAGGACTGATATTCAGAATCTACAAAGAACTCAAATCAGCAAGAAAAAAAGAACCCCATCAAGAAATGGGAAAAAGACATGAACAGAAGTTATTCAAAAGAAGATAGAGAAATGGCGTACAAACATATGAAAAAATGTTCAACATCACTAATCATCAGGGAAATGCAAATTAAAACTAAAATGAGATACTACCTTACCCCTATCAGAATGACCATTATTAAAAAGCCAAAGAACAATAGATGTTGGCATGGATACAGAGAGATAGTAACACTTATACACTGTTGTTGGGACTGCAAATTAGTACAACGTCTATGGAAAAGAGTATGGAAATTCCTCAAAGAAATAAATGTAGAACCATTGTTCAATCTAGTAATCCCACTGCTAAGTGTCTACCCAAAGGAAAAGTTGTCATTTTATCAAAACACACTTGTTCCTGAATGTTCACTGCAGCACAATTCATAATTGCAAAGATGTGGAACCAACCTAAGGGCCCATGAATTTATGAATAGATAAAGAAAATGTGGTATACATACATCATGTAGTATTCCTCAGCCATAAACGTGAATGAAATAATTTTGTTTGCAGCATCTTGGATGAACTGGAGACCATTATCTTAAGTGAAGTATATCAGGAATGGAAAACCAAACACTATATGTTCTCACCAATAAGTGGGAATTAAAAGATGGGTACACATAGGTACAAAGAGATCTAAAGGACATCTGGACCAAAAGGGAGGAGACTAGGGGGAGAGGATGTGTGGGATAAAAACTTACCTATTTGGTACAATGAACACTATTCTGGTGATGGACATACCAAAAGCTCTGACTTAGGCATTATACAAGGTTATCTATGTAACAAAACATTTGTACCCCCCTAATATTTGAAATAAAAAAATATAGAAAAGGTCAAAAAAAAAAAAAAAAGAAAGAAAGAAAACATGGTGTGAGCTACCCAACACTCGTCCGTGGGCTGGATAATGGGCCACAAGTTTGTAACTCCCAAGTGAAAACCTGGAACCAGAATCTGAAGCTGTTTTCCTAAACAGACTTGTTTCCCATCACAAAGAGTCTGTGTAATAGATTCTTTATAGAATTTGATTAATGAAAAGTAGTTTACATGTAAGTGATACCACTCACCTGGAGACTTCTTGTCAGATAAACTATAACATATAAATAACTGGAATATTTTTAAATGTCTTTTTTTTTTCCTGATAAGATCACACATAATTGTTTTAGCTATGTAAAAATGAGATACCACTATTGAAGTGGTATTTTACCTGCTTAAGAAATCGGTCAGATGCGTTGCTATGCTTGGCTAACACACTTGGCAGAGCAGGATTAGCATATTCAAATTGAGGATTGTAGGTATAGTCAGATTTGAAGAATCTCAGTTTTTCTTTCTCTAAGTTGGTAGGCTTTATAGCAGTCAATATACAAAATTTTTTCCCAGAAAAGTCATCTCCTTTTTCAAAGCTTCTAGACAGCTGAGGCTGAGGCTGAGGCTGCAGCTGTGGCTTTGGCTTTGGAAGTGTGGAGAAATGACGCCGCTTGACCTTGCTTTTGGATTTAGGTGGCAGTACTAGGCTGCTCCCTGTAACAGAGATATCATGTGCAAACTTTACAGGACTTGACACTGAACTAGTGACAAAAACAGTAGGCTGCCTCTCCAGGCAGTACCAAATACCACTGCTTGTCACAGGCACTGGGGTTTTCGTCCTGCGAGGATCTTTGCTATGAGAAGAGCTAGGAGATTTGCTGGGTTTTCTACATCTTTTGGAGTAGGTGGAGGAAGACTCTTTTTGTGAATGATGCTTTTTCTCCTCCTTGCTCTGTAGTAGGACATTGTAACTACTGGTTCCAGTTGTGAAAATGTCCTTTAGTATTCCAGGGGGTAAATGGGAAATGTTTCTTTTGCTGTCAATGATCAATGAATCTTCTGCATTTAGAATAGACTTCTTAGCAAGTTCTTGCTCAGGCCAGTGAAGCTTTTCTGTGTTAATAAACAAGATCAAAACAAAAGAAATAAAAAAGATACCAGATGAAGCAAATTGTTTATTATATGAAAAATATTTTGAAGGTTCCTTAAACTTTATATTTTGCAATACTCTTTAGAAAATACAATTTAAACATTAAAAGGATGTATTACTAAACTTTGGTCATGGTAGATACTGTCACTTCTCTTCTCTATGAGTATATATAACTTAAATTATCTGTAAAAATCCTCAGCTTCAAACCATTTAGGTGATCAAAATCTAATATAGATGTGATATAATATACATAAATAGTTTGAATACTCTACTAGAGAATGTGGATTTCATTAAAATGATACATTTTTAAATAGCATTAATATCAAAGTAAAATCCCAGGCATTTCCAAAGCCAACATAATCATGAAATTTGGAACTATATATAAAGGTACCCATCAGTAAAAGAACAACAAAGCCTTATTTACCTCAAAAACCATTTTTTAGATTAAACAGATGAAATGTGCATGTTCAAGCATGTTTTGGTAATGTTATTCAGTATTAATAATTAGTTGATTTTCTTAGTATTCTAAGCTATAGGTTAATGTTAAAGAAAAACAAGGTTGTTTTTCCTGGCAAGTTAGAAAAACAAATTTTAATACTATTACACAGATATCAGTATATCAAACGACAAGTAAAGCAGAGGACAGCTTTGTTTTTAGACCTCATGTGTGCTTTAAACAGGTAAGAAGCACTGGATATACTGTTGCTCATGCACTGCTTTAAAATTGCTTTAATTTGCATTCTTTCATTCAACAAACATGTAGAATACTACTAATTAAGTACACGGCTCTGATCAACATCTGTATAAATACTTTGTTCCTGCCTCCAATATGGCCCTGAGGACAATGAATTCCTATGAATAATACAAAGTAGTATATGATCAAGCATGATAAACAAAAGATATAGACAATAATCTAGAGTTCAGAGAAAGAAGAGAGCAATGTGAAAAGAAATAGATGAAATTTGAGGTAGAGCTTTAAGAGTTTCAGACAATTCTAAATCAACAGTGTTTGAGTCTGTCTTAAATCCAGATCATCTGAACAAGACTCCAGCTCAAGTCCTGTCAATAAAATGTTCTTGAAATAAATAAATGACCCTAAACATGCCATTCTCCATCCATCTGGATAAAAAGGTACTTGTAGTTCTGGGACTACTCTTTAGTTCTGTGAGATTCCTAAGAAGTATAAATATAATAGGAAAGACCCTGAACCAGTGGTTTTCAACCAAGGGCGATTTTACCCTCGAGGGGACATTTGACAATATCTAGAGATATTTTGATTGTCATAACTGGGGAGGAGTTACTGGTATCTAGTGGGTAAAGGCTAAGGATGATGCTAAATATCCTTCAGTGCATAGGACAGTCTCCTACAACAAAGAAATATTCATCCCAAAATGTCAATACTGTCAAGGCAGAGAAATCCTGTTCTATATATTTTCAAAAGCCCAGAAGTCATAGGGTTTAGGGTGAAGAAACAGTACTAGATCAAAAGTACATAATAAATAATCCAAATATGTAAGGTATTCAAAAGTTCTTTAACTTACATTTTCTAGGTCAGCATATGAAATCTGAATTCTGGTGTCTAGAAGATAACACAAAAGTATGAACTTGCAGAGGCTAGATGTCTACTGCATGTACTAATTTAGATTTGCACAGGGTCATGTTGAAGGTAGATTGTACAAAGAAGCCTTTTTTTGTACATTAATAAATGTTAAAGATTCAACCGCCAAAAAGAACAAATAAAACTTTCATCATAGGCTGGTAGGTCCCAGTTTCTCAGGGGTTTCAGAGGTAAGTGTTGCCAATTGATAGTCAAAACTGGCACACAAGGCAAATAGGCTAAGGAACACCGGGACACAGGCTGTAGTCCAAATGCCCAAGAACAATGTCAGTTTCCCTAAAAGGACATCACTCAAGTTTAGGAGACAAGGTAATAATGAAAGGAAGGATGAAATGGACACCAAAAGTGAAAGAGATAAGAATAAAGGTATCATGAGCCTAGAGAAGCAGGGTGAGGACTAGGCACAGCCAGAAAGGTAAAGAGAGGTAATCAAGTTTTTTTCTCATCTGATCTTCACAATAAAAAGGGAAAGAGTTACATCACATTAACATCAATGAATCTCCAGCTACGTGGGAGGCTGAGGCAGAAGGATCCTTGAGCCCAGGAGTTTAAAGTTACAGTGAGCTATGATGAGGCCACTACACTCTAGCCTGGGCAAGAGTAAGACCCTGTAACAAAAAAAAAAAAAAAAAAAAAAAAAGACCACAAAAAATCAATGAATTAAACTACTCTGAAGAATTCCTATTTGGATGGCTCATTACGTGTATGCTGTGCTGATTTTTTTACAAATGAATATTCAGGCCGGGCACAGTGGCTCACACTTGTAATCCTAGCACTCTGGGAGGCTGAGGCAGGTGGATTGCTCAAGGTCAGGAGTTCGAAACCAGCCTGAGCAAGAGTGAGACCCCCGTCTCTACTAAAAATAGAACAAAATTAATTGGCCAACTAAAAATATGTAGAAAAATTAGCCGGGCATGGTGGCGAATGCCTGTAGTCCCAGCTACCCAGGAGGCTGAGGCAGGAGGATCGCTTGAGCCCAGGAGTTTGAGGTTGCTGTGAGCTAGGCTGACGCCATGGCACTCTAGCCTGGGCAACAGAGCGAGACTCTGTCTGAAGAAAAAAAAAAGAAATGAATATTCAACGTAAAAATGCTCTTTGAGTCCAAAGATTTAGTAGCTTTCTGACCAAAGAACTTAGCTCATAGAGTTCTTCTGTTTTGTCATAAAGTATCAGTGACCTCCAAATTCATAATTTTGGCCCATCTCAACCTACACATTCAGGATACTAAAAAAAAAAAAAAAATCCTAAACCACTGGCCAAAACACTTAAGGAGGAATAGAGAGTGGCAGAGAGAGAGGTAACAGTGTGTGTTTGACAGAACCTTTCTCCCCAGGAATTACGGCATTTCAGTTCACTTGCTAATTATCTCCTGAGAGGCTGAGCATCAGTTCTTTTGAAGCACCATCTGCTGCAGAGTAAAGTTTGGGAGAGCCAATGCTGTATTTCTTTTACAAATGCCAATACTGCCAAATGCTGATATCCCATTAAGTTCATAAAAGTGGGGCACATAGTCCTTCACACAACTCATACAAGATGGATATATTAATAATTTCTCAGAGTTACACTAATCATATTTCAGTTGCATTAAAAAGTATTATAGAACCTAAAATATTGTTTTTGTAGTTTTAAATACTATTGTTTACTTTGTGAAAAAAGTTTTGAACATGCATAAGAACATAATAAGAGGCTGATAAGATTTCCAGTTATCTACACAATTTATTAAAGAACATCCTATTTCCTAACTCCCTTTTCCTGAAAAATTAAAACTTTTTTAAAACATAAATAGACTTCTTTGGAGGAAGTATAATTCATGTTTCCCTCCCCAAAAGTAATAAGGTAATTAGAAATCATGGTTCCTCACATTAAAGATTGTCACTATATATACAATGTAATACTTTAGCCATCAGCAATCTGTTTCACCAGTAATGGAATGAATGAAAATAATTTGTTAATCAAAGAAAATCATTTACTTACCCCAACCTGATTACCCATAATGAAGAAAAAAAGGTAAGTACTATTATTACATTAAAATTGATACTCATTATATTCAAAAGTAGGTGAATATACTGAAATTACCAACATAGTGAAAGTTTAAAATGTATCTAGAACAAGAGAAAAGGATACCAGGATTCCTGGCTTTCATTCCCAGCTCTTTCAATAACCTCTCTGTAATATTAGCCTAATCACTAACCCATCGGTAGCTCCCGTTCCTCATCTAAAAGAATGGGGGAGAAGGGAAACGCTGCTCCCTAAACTTAGTGCTTCACAACTGTGAATAGGTGAAGTTTCACAGTAATTATAAGTCCCTGGCTGAAAGGAAGATCGCCAGAAACAAAGCCTTGTGGAAAAATACTATTCAACCAATTTTAACCTACAAAATGGCAATTTCATATGGTTCCCTAAGACTTACAAAACCTGAGAACACAGGATAATTTTACATCACAAATTGGTTACCTGATTACAAACAGAAGAAAGCACAAAACAAAATAATCCTCAAATAACATAAACACTTTAATTTTATCAAGTATTTCATTACTTAAAACTCAAATAAGCAGGGAAAAAATCATAAAATATCTGTCAATAGCAGAAAGGATGAATAAACTGTAGTACATTCATACTACAGAATACTACACTGCAATGAACAAAAACAAGCTGAAGTTGCAAGCAATAATACGGATGAATCTCAGACAATGTTGAGCAAATGAAACCAGATCAAAAGAGTATATACTGCATAATTCCATCTATATGTAGTTCAGAAACAGCAAAACTAATTCATGAGTTAATATGAGTAGTCAGAGAAGTGGTTACCTTTGAGGAGGGGTCATAACCTGGAAGGAGGTACCAAGGAGTCCACTAGGTGCTAGAAATGTTCCATATCTTGTTCTGGGCAATGGTTATGTATGCACAAAGTCATGGGCTGCATGTTTAAGACTTGTGTACTTTATGTACGTTACATCTTAATTTTGTAAATGGTATATAAAAAATCAGTTCCTTTAAAAACACATTTATTGACCAATTTGTCTGCATTATATCAGATAATCTATTAAATATAATATCTCTATAAACTCAACAGCAACCAATGTAGTTTATCAACTGAAAGAATGAGAGATGAAAGGCACTGCTAATGTCATTCAGGAACTCATAAACTTGACTGTACTCCAGGATTTTTAAAAATTTCAGTCCCAGTTAAGGAGCACTTCAGTGTAACTCTATTAGTAACAATCTTATAATGTGACAGTTGTTTGGGGGTCAGAAACTGGTGTGTGTGTGTTTTGTTTCTATTTTATTTTTTAGAGACAGGGTCTCACTTTGTTGGCCTGGCTAGAGTACCCTGGCGTCAGCCTAGCTCACAGCAACCTCAAACTCTTGGGCTCAAGCAATCCTCCTGCCTCAGCCTCCCAAGTAGCTGGGACTACAGGCACACACCACCATACCCGGCTAATTTTTTCTATATATTTTTAGTTTGCCAATTAATTTCTTTCTATTTTTAGTAGAAACGGGGTCTCGCTCTTGCTCTTTGACCTCTTCATTTTAGAACTTGATAATACCCTATACCTTTTCTTCAAAGTACTTGTCATAGTTGCAGTTTTCCATTTGTTGTATGACAGCCTTCCTCAACAATGGAATTTATAAGCTCTATTACAGCATACATCTGTGTTTGTTTCTGCTCACTCATTATCCTGCTCATGAAAGGGTAGCCTGAAAGGTAGCCAAAGGAAGAGAATATTTGAGAGGAGAGAAAGGGTAGAGGATTTTGTTGCCTGAAGGTTGAAGAAAAAATCATCCCAGGAAGGCAAAAAAAAAGAAACAATTAGTGAGGTTGAAGACAAGTTTTAACGGCAAGTGCCTACTGCTATAGGAGAAGCAGGATGCTGAGTGCCTAGGTGCAGACATCCTATACGGCTAACACTGGCCTTACGAAGACTTTTGTCTCCAGTATTTTTAAACATTCACCTTTATTATACAGGCACTTTATTTCCAGATGACTCATCATTAATTACTTCTTATATCACATACAATATACAGCCAGTAGGAAATCATAAAAAAAATAATCTTGTATTATATAGCTTCTAACAGCATTTTGTTACTCAACGAATGAGCTAGATGTCTTCTTTTCTATTTTGAAAACAAATTTATATTCTAGTAAATATGATTTTCCCAGGCAAAAATTATTTACACACTTGCTTGTGATAAAAACTTAAAAATCAACACTTTGAGCAAACTATCAGATAATGGAACACTGATATTAAGTAAGATTGATTTGGGGTTTTGTAGCTCAAATCAGGGTAAGTCATTTTAACAGTGTCCTGATTTTCCTAGTGGCTGAGTACATGGGCTTTGGAATGCAGCTTGTTTGGTTTGAATCTTGGCTGTAGTGGTTATGACCTTGACCAAGTTACATAACTTCATTGTGCTGCAGTTTCCTTATCTGTAAAATGGGATAATATTAATGCATACTTCATAGTATTGGTGTAAGGATTTTAAAAGTTAATATAAGTGCTGAGAACAGTGCTGACCCATAGTAAGCAGCCTTTAGTTAACTATCGTTATTACTATATTCAATATTATATTTAGTTCCTATAGAAACAAGCCATGGAAAAATGTAAATGGGGAAATATTTTGAATCATTAAATTTGGGTTTCCAAAGTAAATTTAATATTAATATAAAGTAATCTACATTTTAGAATCAACATTTTAGTGGCTTTAGTATAATAAACTCTTCTGTAAAAGGCAATGAGAAAGCAGAGAAACCTTTTCTGATCTGATTCTATTTCAAACAGCATATGTAGCATACACATGTCTTATTTCATTTTACTACTCCAATCAGCAGTTTCACCAGGATGTCATATTTAGACTATATTAAATCATGACTAATAAGTCAAAAGCATTATATAGGAAGTGATTTAAGAAACACATAATTGCTTCAGTCCTTAAATCCAGTTTGTTTATATTTCACACAGAATCAAATGCTGGGAATACGGCCTTGAAAATTATTCTAACATTAGGTAAGATATTTTTAAATGGCTAATATACATAGTGATTTACAAATAATAAAAGGCAAGTAAAAAAAAAAGACAGACAAAAAAGGCAAGTAAACTTTCAGATCTGGGGTGTAAACACTCATGTTTTATGCTTGGCATAATCCACACTATAAAGTGGCCTGTCAATAGTATCAACTCAAAACGTTCTCACTGTGTAAGAATAAAAGCATACACACAAACATACACAGCAGAAATACCGAAATTCAGAGATGTGTTCTCTTGCTCAGCTCATTTTTTCTGAGCATTCTAGAAAATTATAATGACTAATTACACACCGAATATGCTCTGAGATAGGATTTAAGATTGCACACTAGTAGGACCAGTAATCGGTCCGTCACAATTTTCTTCACTGGATCTCACAGCATGTGCTTACTAACAGTAAGTGACCAAAGGAAAACGGACCATTTACTCTCGTCCCTCCGCACATTTTTCCGAGAGCCTCCTGCGCGCCCCGCACGGTTCCGGGCGTGGGGCGGAGTTCCCGCGCCGAGCGCCGAGCCTACACCCGACCTTTACCTCGGCCTCGGGGCGGTTGGGACCCCGACCCGCGCCACGCCCGCCGCCACCGCCGCGGCGGACGCCGGCTGCCCCCGCCGGCCCCCGGCCAACCCTTGCCCGCACTCACCCGTCACGCGAATGGACTCCAGCATCGTCCCGCCGAGGCCGGGGCGGCGGGGTCCGCGGGCGCAGGGGGCGAGGGCCGGGCGGGAGCCGGCCCGGGCCTCAGTGACCGGGCCGCGGCGGGAGGCTGCTCTCGGCCACCAGGAGCGCGGTAAGGCGGGTAAAGGTGAACCAAGACGTGAGGACACAGGGCGATGAAGAGAGCTTCCACCAGCCCGCAGCTGCTGGAAGGTACACCCGGCGGCCCTTACGGTGGCCAGCAGCGCTTAGAAGCTGCCGCCGTGACGTGGCCGCTCCCCCGGTTGCTAGGAAACGCTCCCCGCAGTCCGCGCGCGCCGGGCTTCACGGAGCCTGCGTGCCACTTGGGGCGCTAGCGCGACGAAGGCTCGGCTCTCAGGGAGAGAGAGCGTGGAGGAGGAGGAACTACAACTCCCGGCGCGCACAGCGCGGGCGCGCGCCTCGGGGCTTGTGGGCTGTGCCCCGTGACCCGCTGGGGTCTCCGGACAACTGGACACACGCCTTTTGACCCAGTGACGTTTGTGCGCCATTCCAGGGGCCTTAACTACGTGGTAGCTTCACAGGAGGATCGGGGTAGTGTGACACTCAGCCCTAGCTGCAAATTACAAAGCCATTCTCCTCTGCGCTTTAACTTAAATTACAAGGTGCGGGACAGATAAAACAACTTTAGGTTAAGCCAGAATGCAGGTGCAGAAGGCTCAAATACATTTACCAGTTTACAGTACCGCAGCATACTAAATACTAAGATATAATTTTTTTTCTGGTGCCGTACCCTTGGATTTCCCAGCTTACAAAACTTAAAATAGAAATTTTCAACTCATGATTGTGCAATTGATAGGGACTGAATGTAATTTTCCAGTTTATTATTTTTCACTTTAGCAAATGTGAAAATTTAATCTTTTACAATTACCGTGGGAAATGTAGAGATTATACCATTCAACAAACATTTTTTTTTGACAGTTGAACGCGTGCAAGGTTCTGAGCCAGGCTTTGAGGTTATCAAGGGAAATGAAATAAGACTAGCAGAGCTCACAGTCTCATGAAATAGTTCTAGCAACTGTCAATCTTAAGACAGCCACGTTTTCTCTACACCCTTCCTCAAGATTGGGCTAGGACACAGAAATAATTGGGGTGTGTTTCAAACTCGGGAACAAAAATAAAGTTGAATGTCAGCAGCATCATACTCTGAGAATGACAGAAAAACTCTCCTTTTTCATTGCTTAGGAGAGACAAGTGGAAATTTAACTATCACAAATAGTGGATAACCTCACTTCCTAGTCTGTCAGAAAATCCTGTGAATACTATCTTTAAAATACAACCAGAATCTAGTCACTTGCTACCACTCTGATTCAAGTCACCACCATCTCTTGTCTGGATTATAGCTAGAGCCTCCTAGATGATGTCCCTATTCCCACCCTACCCTCTTTCACTCCACTCTCAAAACTCCATGGCCAGAGTGATCCCATAAAGTCAGATCATGTCACTCCTCAGCTTAAAACCTTTCAAGGGCTTCCTTACCTGTGAAGTCCTCTATGACCAAGCCTTCCATCATCAATTTGATCTCATCTCTCACTACTCCCCTCTCAACCCACCACCCATACACACTGGCCTCCTTGATATTCCTCAACTATGTCAGGCAGTCTTTACCTCAAGGCATTTTCAATTTGGGATTATCTCTGCCTGGAATGCTCTTCCCCCAGATACCCACAGGACTAGCTCCCTCACTTCCTTCAGGACTTAACCCAAATGTCATCTCTTTATGAGGCCTCTCCTGGCCACTCCATTTAAAATTCAACTATTTTCTCATATTTCCTATCCTCCTTCTCTGCTTTATTTTTTTCTTAGCAGTCAATATTATATAATTTATTATATATTTTACTGATTTATCTTGATTATTGTTTGTCTCCCTCTAGAATAAAATTTTTGCAAGTGTAGTGATTTTTGTTTGTTCACTGCTATGTGCCCAGCATCAGGAACAGTGCCTGGCACATAGTAGGCACTCAATAAATATTTGTGAATTAATGGATACGTAGATAATAGATAATGCAAATTAAATAGAATTATATCAAATGGACCTGTAGATGAAGAACAAATCTACTTTGGATTAAAACACTTGCTATAATAATGAGCAATAAATCCTTTGCTTTTTTTTTTTTGTTGAGACAGAGTCTTGCTCTGTTGCCCCAGCTAGAGTGCAGTGGCACTTATAACCCACTACAACCTAAAATTCCTCGACTCAAGCTATCCTCCTGCCTCAGCCTCCCAAGTAGCTGGGACTACAGGCGCACGCTATGACACCAGGCTAATTTTTCTATTTTTTAGTAGAGACGGGTCTTGCTGTTACTCAGGCTGGTCTTGAACTCCTCAGCTCAAGCAATCCTCCTGCTTCTGCCTCCCATAGTGCTAGGCATGAGCCACCACTCTCTGCCTTCCTTTGCATTTTTAAGAGCAGTTATTCTTGCAATGCATTTTCTAAAGAAAAAGGCTGTAAATTAACCATGCTGTTAGCTTCCTTATATACCTAAAATTCTGAAACCTCTTTTCCCAAAGTTCACTATAAATGCACCTATTACCCCTGCAAATTTCTAGTTTTTAAAAGTCACTGCAGTTTAAGAGCTATTGCAGGAAAAAAAGGAAAGTCTCCTAAAAGATGTTACCATGTCATATATTCAATGTCTGAATATGTGAGTTTACTTTGAATGGCTTTACTAAAGCATGTTTAATCGTATTGTTCATTTTCATTATATTTTGAAATAACCAAGATGTGTATTATTTTTCTCATTCAATGGGTATTTATTTATATACAAGACATCAGGCTTGGTGTTTTTAGAGTACTTTACAAAACATGATACCTATGCTCAAAGAACTTATTGACTAGTAGGGAAGGTTTTATATATATGTGCATGTATAGTAAGTGTACTATATTATATATGAGGGCTGTCCAGAAAGTATCCAGCCTTTAGAGCAAAAACATATTACATGGCTGGATACTTCCTGGAGAGCCCTTGTATATACATACATATATATGTATACAGTACACATACATATGTGTATACATATGCACATGCATATAAAAGTTAGAAAATGATGTACATTGAAAGTATTCAACATTTCATTAAACTTAAGAATTCAAAAAATAAATTTGATGTCCCTGTAGTTAGCCAACGTAGAATATAATTTCATTCTTTACTTTTATGATTATTTTTATGTTCGCCTTACCAATATTTTCTTGTGGGTCATTTTGATTTCTAAATATCTGTAGTGATAAGTACTATATAAAGGTACATATCAATGTAATCAAAACATTAAAAAATATATATATTCTTCATGTACTACTGAAGCACTCTTGCTAACAAATTGATGAATACAAAGAGTTTATCTCATTTCCTATAAAACCATTACTGCTATCAGCTCCTTTTACTCTTCCCATCTATGCAATTATTCATCCTAATCAAGCTTTGTGCATCTGCTTTGTTAATTATTGATTCATGCTATGCCTGCTTAGTACTTCCATTGGTACAGCATCTGCAGCTGTCCAGTCGGCTGCTTTAGAGTTGGCATTGTTTTTACATATCCACCAGAACAATGAACAATTCTATCTGAGAAATTTTTCTTTATACCTTATTCTACATAAACCACTAATATTAAACCAAACGATTATCAGTTACTATTCCATTTTAAAAACACTGATTTTCAAGTTAAGCATTTATTAAAACTGTTTTAAATTATTTATGTTTACCTTTAAGGATGCCCTTCACCCTTTTTAAAGTTTTACTAAACTTAAAGTTTTCAATAATAACCAAGAATGCCATTGTTCTTATCCCACTGAAATATACCCACCTTCCTTTTATGGTTATTTTTATGTACACTAGCAGCATTGTATTGTGGAATCATTTTGATTTTGGAATATTTATAATGATGATTTTTACTTAATTTTAGATTAAACAATCACAGAAAAATAGGTGTTTTGATTGAAATATTGTTCTTTTACGTGTGGTGGAATTTCTCTGTTATGTGTATAGAGGTTTTTCTTATTTTGTCAGTAACTTTTGTTTAATCAACTACTCATGTTAATCTGTCTATTTCTTTTATATGCTCCATAGCAGGACAGATGATATATATTGTTGAAAAACAATTTACTATTATAAATTAGTTGATGGAGTTTTGGTATAAAAAAGTAGATTAAACCATCTCTGTAAAAAGAGAAGATGATATTCTTTTTAGAAAAAAAGACCACATCCTCCTTTTCAAAGACTCAAAAGAGGTTTGATAATTTAGCTTGGTTGTGGGTAGAGGCTAGTAAAGGCAAAGAAGGAGGAAGAGAGAGGTAGTGAAGTCTGGATAAGGCTAAAAAGTATTGCTACTGGAGAGAAAAATAAGTAAAATATTTCATTTTCTACAGCAGAAGTTCATTTTGTTGACAGCAGAACAAGTACATATTATGCTTCCAACCGAGAAAAAGTTTAATTTCTTAAGAAGTTATCTTAGTAACTCAAAATGAATTAGAACAGTATATTTATTTTTTAAGTTTCAGATGAAAGTTTAAAAGAATAGGGGAGAGAAGCTTCTAGAAAACACTTTCGACTTTCCTTCCTGTTCTATTGAGAACAATTTATAACATTCTATGTTGTTGAAAATACACGAATTAAGGAAAATTGATCTGCAGCTTGCCATTATAAAAGAATATAGCAACTCTAGCTGCAATACCCCAGATTCTGATAAGCTTGAACAGATGACTCAGGGCAAGCTATAAACAATGTTTCTTGACTCAAAAGAGAAAAAAAATCTAGGGAATAGTTAGTAGAATTGGTTTTTCTTGGCTTTTTTAAAAAAAAGTTTCAGTAAAGTTGGAATGCTTTCAGGATGTCTGTATCAAAAGAATGAAATGTTGCAATATGTCTATATTCAGGGGAATGAAAAGCAGTACATAGAAGCCAAATAAAAGAATGCTTTGTGAGACCACTCTGCCTTCTTACCTCAATGAAAATAGTCAAAATGGCAAAACAGTCCTGGGAAACACTGTGATTTTGTCTCTATGTATGATTTTTTTGATGTTTTGTCATAAATGTTTTGAGGGAAGGATGTTTTTTAATGAGCCAAAAAAAAATATTGCCCTTGATTATATTTTCAGGAAACCAATATGTGCATTAATTTATTCCTTCCACAGATATTTAAGTCCCTATTGTATACAAGGTAAAAATATGATGAAAAAGACATGACACCTACCTATAAAGAACTTATTAATAGTGTGTATATACATATACATATATAGAAATAATGTACACACATCAATTAGTCCTTTAGCCCATATAACAGGGATGCTGTGGTGAGTAAATCAGTCCCAGTTCTCTTGGAACTTACATTGTAGTGGGAGAAACAAACAATATTCAAGTTAACAAATGATTTAATTTCAGATACAGAAAGATGCTACAAAGTACAGTGAATCAGGAAAGTAGCTAGATGGTAGCTTGGTATAATAGTGGTTGGGAAAGGCCTCTTTAAGGAAGTGCCTTTTAAACTGAGACTTAAAAGACAAGAAAGAGTCATAGGAATTTCTGGGGATAAGCATTTTAGGCAGAGGGAATTGCAAAGACAAAAGCCCTGAGATAAGAATGATCTTGGCATGATCCCAGGGCTACATGAAGGTCAGTATGGTTGCAGCCTAGTAAGGTAGGAAAAAGTGTAGGAGAAAACATCCGAGAGGGAGGCAGAGGCCACCGAAAGAAGTTTGAACTTTATTCTAAGTGCAACCAGAAGCCATTGGAGGATTTTAAACAGGGGAGTAATGTAAAGCAATCTATGTTTTTAAAAGCTTGCATAGGCTTCTGTGAGGATAATGAATAAGAAGTTGAGGACAGAAAGAGGGAGATCAAGTGAGATGCTCTTGCGGTGGGTCAGGTAAAAGGGTGATGATTGCTTTGAGTGGAATGGAAGCTGTAGAGAGGGAGAGGAGTATTGATAGAGGATGCAGGATATATTTTGGAAGCAGAGTTAATCAGTAGGTTGGGTATGTGAGTGAAGTAGTAACAGGAAGAAGGAATTAAACATGACTCCCAGCATTTTGGCTTGAGCAACTAGTTGAGATGGATAGCTGGAGTGCAGAAGACTGGAGAAGCATAGGTTTAGTGGGGAAATTCTATTTTGGATATGTTATGTTTAATATGCCAGCTGTTGATATCCAAGTTAAGATTTCAAACAGGCACTTGGATTCAAGAGTTCAGAGCTCAAAGAAGAGATCAGGCTAGAGAAATAAATTTAGGGGCCACTACTATATGGATGGTATTTTTAAGTCAATGGTATTGATGAGATCACCTGGGGAGTATACGTAGGCAGACAAAAGCACTCCAGGTAGAATTTAGAGTTCTCAGTCATTTAGTTGTGAGGCAGAGAAAGAAGAGCTAGAAAGGTTCTATCTATCTATCTATCTGTCTATCTATCTATCTATCTATCTACATGTTTAGAGAGAGTAATGTATATGACTATGTAACTAAAACTACAAGTGTGTCTTTCTCGACTGTTTTAAGAGTAGCTTGCAGACATGATATAGTTTTACCCCCAAATACTTCAAAGTACGTATGTATGTATGTAAAAGGGTTGTTCACAAAGTATCCAGCCATGTAATATGAAAAATTATATTAACAATGGCTGGATGCTTTCTGGACAGCCCTTGTATAATCATGTGTCACTTAACAATGGGGATGTTCTGAGAAATGAGTCATTAGGCAATTTTGTTGTTGTGCAAACATCATAAAGTGCACTTATACAAACCTAGATGATGATAGAGCCTACTACACACCTAGACTATATGGTATATGCTTCTAGGCTATAAACCTGTACAGCAGGTTACTGTACTGAATACTGTAGGCAATTGTAACACAATGGTAAGTATTTGGGTATCTAAATATAGAAAAGGTACAGTAAAAATACAGTATTACAATCTTATGGGACCATTGTATATGTGGTCCGTCATTGACCAAATCATTGCTAATATAGTGCATGATTATATGTGTGTGTATGTGTATTTGTATGTGTGTCTCTCTCTATATATATACACATATATATAGATATATATATAGACACACATACATATGTATAATATATATACACACATACAGATAATAAAGTCAATGTAGTAAGAAGTTAATATATCAGGGATCTGAGTGATTTCTAGAATCTAGGAATCTGTCCTACTTTATCTCTCTCTCTATGTGTGTGTGTGTGTGTGTGTGTGTGTCTGTGTGTGTCTGTGTGTGGATAAACCTTTTGAAACTTTTCCATAATTCTGAAATCATGTCAAAATAAAGTGGTCCAAGGTGAGTACTAAGGTGGAAGATGACTTCACTATGGACTAGGTAGGAAATCTGGTAAGATACCATATTCAGCTGGACTCATATTTAGATAGTCAAAGGTGATGGGCAGGGCATTCTGGTAGTGAGATCAGGGTGAGAATGTCATGGAGGTGACCAAGAGCAGGGTTTGGTCAGGGAATAGCAAGGGTTTGAGTTCTGTTCTTTGGGCACTTTCCTTGGCATTGAACACTAAGCAAAGTGGGACGGGAAATATGATGGAGAATGTGATAGAAATTCAGATGGATAAGAATAAAAGGATTCTGAGCCACATTAAATGTCCCGTTGGTTGGGATAAATGTGAAATGGAATTGGCTCAATTTCTTGTCTTTTTCTGCCAATGTTCAGCAAGCCAGAAAACAAAACAGAAAAAAAGAGGTGGTTAGAGATTAGCAAGTTAAATGCAGAAAGGATGACAAGGGGCCCAGGAAAATGGTATTAAAATGGCTTCTCTTAGGTCTGTCTGCGTAAGGAGCAAGTGACGCAAAAATTAGGAGGCAGGCAGTATTTGGGAAGAGACCCAGGAAAGGCCAGTGGCAGGCTCTGGAAATCTTAGATTAGTCACAATCTTGTTTCCTCATTAGCTTTTGTAAGGAGCTGGATTAGGTGATCTGTGCGTTGCCTGACAACTCTTAAGATTTTTTTTAACTCCTTTTTTTTTTTTTGAGACAGAGTCTTGCTTTGTTGCCTGGGCTAGAGTTAGTGCTGTGGTGTCAATCTAGCTCACAGCAACCTCAAACTGCTGGGCTCAAGTGAGGAGGCTCCTGCCATAGCCTCTTCAGTAGCTAGGATTACAGGTGTGAGCCACCATGCCCAGCTAATTTTTTTTCTATTTTTAGTAGAGATGGGGGTCTCGCTTTTGCTCAGGCTGGTCTCGAACTCCTGACCTCAAGCGATCCTCCCGCCTTGGCCTCTCAGAGTGCTAGGATTACAGGCGTGAGCCACTGTACCTGGCCCCAACTCCCTTTTTTCTTGGCCTTCTTTTAAGAATAGACTGAGCTACTTTGCATGTGGCTTTATAGAAAAGGGTAGGATGAGAGGTCAAGGTTAAAAATGTGGGCCTGGCTACAAAGCCCAAGCTATAACATTTTTAATTTGGCAAAAAGTGCAGAAAGGAGAATGGACTGAAGGTTAGGACTGGAAAGGGGGTCCTGCAGATCTAGTAGGAGTGAACAGAAGTGGAGAAGAGAGAATGATTCAAGATTAAAATCAGGAAGCCAAGTTTGGGGTCAAAATCTTGGAGATGGAGTGTTTCTAAGTGTCGATTAGAGCCCACATGTGGTCATGCATGTGGGTGAATGGGAAGAAGAAAGGAGAAGGTAAGTATAGCTGGAAAGTTTGAGGTACGGTGGGGTCAGAAAGTAAGAGATTGTGGTCCCTGAGAATTCATCAGCAAACACTGCTTAAGGGCCTATTAAGTGCCAGGCATGGATAAAGCTGAGGAAGACTGGGATGGTGTCAGCTTGTGAGAAGCAGGAAAGAGGAGATGAAAAGTGGATGTCATGAACTCCAACACTTGAAAGGATTGATGAAAGAGTAAATGAACCATGAGGTCTGGAAGTAGTATGCGAGGAAAAATTTTTGAAGTGTTTACTTCACAAAGTTCTTGACAGACACAATGGAGTGCAGTGAACCTGGTACATTCTCTTGCAACAAATTTAAGGAGAAAATTTTATCTTTGATGTTCAACAAAGGGACTTTGATGTTAAAGAAACACTGGCTGTTGCTACTTTGTAACATTAAGAGATACTTTTCTTTAAAATGGGCTTGCTAAAAAATTAAGTTTTATGAAAATAGCTTTAAGAAATCCAGGTATAGAAGTATAGAAGTATAAAGTTGATATAGAAATTATAGCATAAGTACATAAAATCCTTTAATGAAAGGATTTACTGTGGTCCTTTAAATATGAATTCCCTTAATATCCTTATTAACCACAGAAAGTAAAAAGGAGATTAAAGCTGTATGCATTTGAGAATAGTCTATTGAATAAAGGAGATATGCCTGTGGTTGCGCTGGTTTTTGAAAACAATATCATATGTTCAGAAAGCACAGTATGTTTTACCTCACTCTGGAATCTGAAACATTTTCACCAATTAAATCAGAAAACAAAAAAATCTATGTGACACTAAGAACCATTAGTAGTAGAGACTGTAACAAATAAAATAGCCCTTTTCAGTAACATTTAGATAACATCCTCTGATGGTTCTTATTTCTTCATTATAATAAATGTGTAAAAGAAATGGCCCTTCAGCCAGATAACCTGAGGTAGAGAACTTGAGTTTAGTCCTTTTTGCCACTGCCTTATGGTTAGGTCTTGGCTTTTTCTCTCCCTGTAAAAATAAAAATGTTTATGTTATTATATTATTTTGTGAATTAAATATGTGTGAATTTATTTTGAAAAATTAACTATAAATATAAAGCATTTGGAGCATTCTTGTTGAAGTCACTGCTTTCAAATTTTTTATGTTTTTCAGCCCTGTCTCAATTTTATCTGCAAAAGACATGATTGTCTTTGTTTAAAAGGAAGGGTCTTAGAAGGAGCAAATACTCATTTTCTAGGACTACCTTTAACCTCTAGTTATCTCTGCTTCAGATCCTTGGTTCTATTCTTAATGTTATAAGCTGTGGTCTTTATTTAAATAAGCTGGGAAGTTTTGTGTTTTATTTAAATAACTAGAGAAGATACTTTTGATGACTTAGGCCAGTCACTTGGTCTCTTTGAATCTGTTTCTTCATTCTTAAAATAGAAATAATCGTTATTCTTACGTTCATTCATTTAACACATTTCTACTGCACTCATGTGCCAGAAGGTGCTGGGTTACAGCTATAAACAAGACTAGTCCCTGCCCTACCATGCTTACACTCTAGCAGGAAGAGCTAGATAATAAACATAAATACATAACTAAAATAATGTCAGATAGTGGTAAATGCAAAGAAGAAGATAAACCAGAGTAATAGAATGGAAAGTGATTGGGGGACAAAGAAGAGGGGGGCAGGGCACCTGATCAGAGAAGTCCTCTTTGAGGACATAGCACATGCAAGCTTAGTCCCAAATGATGAGGAACAGACATGCTAGATCTAGAGGAGGAGTGTTTAGAAAGGAGAAAGTCCTTGAGGCAGGAAGGAATTTGGCATTTTTTATGACCAAAAAAAAGGCCTGAGGCTGGAGCCTAGTTGTGGGGTGGGGAAGAGAGAGAGAGTATTGTGATATTAGGAGAATATTAGGTTATTTGAAGAGGTAGGTAGGGTCCAGATCATGTAGGACCTTGTAGTTTTGATAAGCATATTATTGGATATTATTTTAATTGCATTAGAAAACATAAACTTGCTCCAAACAAGGAATTAATGCTGCATAATTTACATTTTAAACAGATCCCTCTCTATAAACAAATTACTAAAACTAATAGGATAGTCTAGTAGGTTTCCTACAATCAATTATGTTCCTATACAACAGTAATATTTTGAAACTATAATTAAAAAGATACCATTTGTAACAGCAACAACAATAAAGATACATAGGAATTAATTGAACAATATTTTAAAGATCTTTATGGAAGTGTGTTACAAACATTTTTGGAAGACATAATGAAAATATTCTATGCTAAATAATGGGAAAGCTTGATATCATCTAGGTGTCAATTCTCTCCAAATTATGTGATAAATTTGGTCCAATTTGAATTAAAATCTCAAAAGGGTTTTTTTCTTTGTGGAGCATGAGAATGTGACTCTAAAATTCATGTGCAGGAACATGGGGGGAAAACGAACCAAGTCAATTTTGAATTCTTCCTACCAAATATCAACATTTACCAGGAAGATAGTATGATATTGACAAAAGAATAGACAAATAGACCAGTAGAACAGAATAAAGACCTCCATCATAGACCTACACGTATGTGAAAAGTTGATATATTATAAAAGTTGCATTACAGGTCAATGGGAAAAGGATGGGCAATCTAGTAACTACTGCTAAGACAACAGGTTATCCATCTAGAGGAAAATATATATGATACATATATATCTTTAATTACATTAATATTAAACTCTTCTGTACATCTAAGACATCATAAAGTGAAAAGATAAGCCACAAATTAAGAAATTTGCAGGCCAAAAGCCAACCAAAGTTAGTTCCCCAGAAAATAGTAAACAACCAACAAAAACCCTGTGAATCAGTAAGATAAAGATACGTAACTGCACAGGAAAATGGGCAAAGGATATAAAGTTGGAAATCACAAAAAGGAAAACTGAAAGGCCAATAAACACGTGAAATAATTTTCATCTTCATTTGTGATAAGAGAAATGCATACAAACAAGAATGACAAAATTTAAGAAGTATCCAAGTATTGAGAAACTCAAGCAGCAGGCATACTCATACACTAGTGATTGGAATATAAATTGTCACAACTATTTTGAAGAACAACTTATTTTCAGTATCTGGTAATAATATTGAAATATATTTATTGAAATGATCCACTAATTTGTAGACATATTACTATAGAGAATGTTTTCCATGTGTATATAGGGAGACACAAAAGTATCATGGCATCATGGGATCTCAGGAATGAAAAACTGGAAACAAGCTAAATGTCCCTTAACAGGATAATGAATACATAAATTACAAGTATGCCAGGGCTGTCTGGAAAGTATCCAGCCATTGTTAATATAATAAATGCCTCTATTTTTCATATTAAATATTATAGGGCTGGATACTTTCTGGACAGCCCTCGTATTTATGCCATAGAATTTATTTATTTATTTATTTTTTTGAGACAGAGTCTCTCTCTGTTGCCTGGGCTAGAGTGAGTGCCGTGGCGTCAGCCTAGCTCACAGCAACCTCAAACTCCTGAGCTCAAGTGATCCTCAGCCTCCCAAGTAGCTGGGACTACAGGCATGTGCCACCATGCCCGGCTAATTTTTTTTCTATATATTTTTAGTTGGCCAATGAATTTTCTTTCTATTTTTAATAGAGACGGGGTCTCGCTCTTGCTCAGGCTGGTTTCGAACTCCTGACCTTGAGCGATCCTCCCGTCTCGGCCTCCCAGAGTGCTAGGATTACAGGCGTGAGCCACCGCGCCTGGCCCTATGCCATAGAATTTAGTAGTGAAAATGAACAAAATGCAGCTTAGTTATCAGTGAAGTTAAATATCTTAAAGTTAATATTGAGCCAGAAAAAGTTACAGAAAGATATGTACAGTGAAAATAAAATTTATATAAAACACCAATTATTATTATTAAAATTTATATAAAACACTAAATATTATTAGAAAACACTAATATATATTTAGTAAAGCTATACATATTTCCATGGGAATGATAAACATAAAATTAGGCTAGTTTTACCCCTAATTAAGAAGGGGAATGAAATTAGGAAAGGGATACATGGGAGACTTCAATTATGTTTGGGATGTTCTATATTTTTTTAAAAGCTAGGGGGCTGGTACATGGTTATGTTTTACTGTTTGCTTTTTTCGTTGTAAATTAGAAATATTTCTTAACACAATTTTTAAAAACAGAAAAATCATTCCAGCTTATAAACTGAAGAATGAACTACTAGAGGTAAGGAATGGAAGGAGGCACGGTAGGAGACAATTTCAATACTCGACAAGAGTAGACTTGAGTATCTAGCATAGTTTCTGGCATGTAGTAGGTGCTTCACACATAGGAGCTATTGTGGTGGTAGTTGTTATCATCCTCATCAAGAGAAAGACCAAAATCATAAGGGGATTTTGAGAAAAGATAAACTAAATGTTGTTTCTTTTGGTTTTGACTAGAATCTAGTTGAGGTAGTTATAAAGAAACTAAGGCTCACAGGAGTGATAACCAGGAGGCATAACGGCTGCATAAATTTCAAATGACTCATTTTCCAATGTTGTTTTTTAAAACACACATACACATCCCAAATATACACACCCTGTTCCTGTCTAGTACTTGAAAAAAAATTCAAGCATCTTTTCTTTGTTCATAAGTAGCACATTTTGGGTTAAATATTAATAATTCTATACACCATACATTTGGACAATGCCTTATTACTCATTACAGAATAATTTTGGACAATTTCTCTGCATTTTTCATCTGTCCCCTGAGGGGAACAGATGAAACTCTTAGAAAGGCAGGGCAGTTGGTTATTTCTGTCACGCAATTGAGTAAATTAAAATATGAAGAGGCTAAATCAGATCTTCTTAACTCCGTGAACTTTATAAAATCCTATGTTAAATAATTTATGATTGAATGGGCGTTTTTCCAGGTAGTGGGTCAGTTTTAAGTGCATTTTCAAAGGAGTCTATGACTCCCCCAAACGGTAAAAAGAAAAAAAGAAAAATGGGTTAAATGATTTGCATAAAGCCTAAGGGCACCGGGTTAGTATTAAAGATATTTATAAAATACTTCTTGTAATGCTTACTGACTGCTAAGATGGAGACGTTATTAAATATAGCTGTTGGGCAGTGACTCCGTAATCTACACAGCTGTTACTGTTTCACGTGAAGAAATCAAGAATTGTCCTCTTTACAAGCCCTAGCACAGACTTGCCACAGAGTGAATCTCGTGTACAACTATGTAATCTGATGTAACATACCTTACTATTTTGAGTACTCTATCAAGAATAAGCATGAGACAGCTTGATGTAGGGTGGAAAGGCAAGGATGAGCTGAGAACTGGGATTTTCATTTCTCCTGGACCACTGAATGTCTCGAGTGTTCCTTCTCTCATCGGTAGAAGGGAGGACTGAACCAGAGGGCTTCTCAGAATTCTTCCAGCCCTAACACTGTATACAGTTGGACGGGATTTAAAGTAAGTCTTGGGTATGAACTCTTCACACAGTCTGTTAACGTCGGCCGTATTTTCCCAAGGAGAAAGGCCTCCAGCGCCCAAGGGTGGGTCACTAGTCACTGGCCCCAAGAGGCCGGGGGACCCACCAGTCCCGCCCGAGGGTCAAGCCTGCCATCTCCCCTTCTGCGGAAGTAGGGGCCGCGGGTGGCGGGCAGAGAAAAGCTACCGAAGGCCGAAGTGCCAGGGGCACTTCAGACACAAGTGCTCTTAATCCTTTATTTAGGAATGAAGGAAGGCGGGAAGGCCCAAATGCCGTCGGTGCGAAGGGATGGCTAAAACCGGGCGGGGCGTGCGAGCGTTGGGAGTGGAGCCCCGGCCCGGAGGCGGTTGAAGGGCGGGGAGCGCCCGCCTCTCGCGTCCCGGGCGGCCAGGGCCTGGCAGGGCGGAGCGGAGGAGGCGGGGCCACCCCAGGAACCTCCCGGCCCCGCCACGTGACCCAGCGCCGGGCTCCGCCCCGCTCCGCCCAGCGCGCATGCTCGCGGCTCCGGGCGCTGAAATTCAAATTTGAACGGCAGCAGGAGGCCGAGTCTGACACTGGAGGCTGAGGGGAGAGAAGGTTTCGCTGTGGAAGGGTTCCCCCGTCCCGGACTCCTTTTCTCCAGGAGACACACTGAGCCGAAACTCACTTTTCTTTTCCTGAATTTGAACCACCGTTTCCATCGTCTCGTAGTCGACACGCGACGCTTGGGGCCATGGACCCGTTTACGGAGGTGAGAAAATCTGCGGGTGCAGCCAGCCATGACCCCTCTTGGCCCCCACCTTCCCTTCCTACTGTCAACCTCTGGGCCCACCGGGCGGGGAGCGCGTGTGCGCGCGTGCGCAGTGTGAGCGTGCGGGGGTCGGGCGCGGGCGGGCTCGGGGAGCCGGGAGAGCAGGGCGATTGCAGCCTGCCGTGTGTCTCGGGTTCGCCCGCTGTTTCGTTGTTGTTCCTGTCCTGCAGATGAAACTCTGGGAGGAAAGCTATGAGTCTGTCCTGAAAGGCAGTAGTGAGAGCACTCTTGTCAGCCCCCGTTATTACAGTGCTCCTCTGCAGTCCTGTCTCCCCACCCCCGGCCACCCCCGAGAGTGAGGCTTGGGCCTGACGGAACAAGTTCTGCTGGAACAAGCTGGAATATCTTGCAGGGTGGAGTCTGGTGGCCAAGTGACTCAGTGCTGTGTGTGCAGCCGCCGCCTGGAAAAGGAATGAGCTGTGATTTGCGGAGTTCCCGCGGCCCGCAGGGGAGCTATGCATTTAAGGATGCTGTTAATGACAGCAAAACGTTAAAATAGGCAGGTGCTTGAAACCATTGCATTCGTTCAGAAAAAGTCAGTAGTTCCTTCAGAGCCCATTGCTCAGCCAGCTAGCGAAGTTTACCTGGGATTGACACTTTAGACGAAAGGAAATAGTGCTGCCTAGCCCAATGTGTATAAACCAAAACTTTGAGCCCACGATTTAAAAAAACAAAAACAAAACAGCTTAAAGAACTAAATCTTTCGGTGTCTGTGGAGCATATCATACAACACTACTTACCTCATCTTTTGTTCCTTGGAAATAGGATATGGATTATATCATTATGGTGTCGATTATTAATCTAGCTTTAGCTGTTGAGAATGTATGTTGGCACATTCAGAGGGGTCTTGTTGCCAGTTGTCCACTCCCCTTTTATTCCAGGACAGTTCCTCTTTTTTTAGGCTGTTGTGCAAGTTTCAAACTGTTACGTTTTGAATCGTTGCAAAGTGGGCCGAATAGTGTCTCTATACTAGATTCAAAAACTTGAATACTATGGAGAGTAGCAATACTTACTTTTGAGGGGCGGGGGGATATAGTTATAATCCCATAAGTTAAGTCGAAGATACTGATGAAAGGTTTCAACAATTAGAGTTCACTTGTATTACAACATGACAGTTATGTATTTTTCTGTTTCAAATTCTCAGTCATATTGGGGAAAACACATCAATTTTTTTTTTTACCCTGCTTGGAAATTTTAATAGAAAAATTCAGGGCATATTTTTGTATTAGCTTTAAAGAGTAGGGCTGGTCATGCACTAAATATCTTTCACTTACACTAAAGTTAAATAGGATATCTCATGTTACTAATTCAGAGTAAGATTCCTTAAAACATAAGCCCTATGTGTTCTCCTAAGTAACCGACAGGAACAAAGCATTTTGAAAGTTGGTTGTAAATTGTATTTTGTTTTACTAAAAATGTCATTCTGAAGCTAGTACAAATTTAAAATGTGCTCAGAAATATGTATGGTTTAATATGTGTGGTTTATATTATGAAAAGTTAGGTCAGTTGCAGTTGGAATAAACAGCTTTGACATCTTTTCCTTAATTGGTAATGAGTGAACCATTTGAATTGGTTCCAACGATTAGGTGCTTAATTAGAGCATTCATAACATTTTTGCACAGTGAAATGAACTTCTGTACAGTTTTTTTGTCTGAAAAGGACAAAAAGTCAGTATAAAATGACTTTCTCAATCTGAGTTCCTTCTCAGAAAGAGGGACGCAGAAAATTATTTAAGAAACTATTTTCTCAGTTCTCCCAAGGGTGCTTCATAACCCATGCCATCCAAAAACACAGGAAAGAAATTAATTCATTACATTAATGCCAGGATATTAGGGCTTAATTCTTTTGGTTACTCCAGTTTAGAAGGGCTACAATCACCCTAAACTCTTTCCTCAAACAAGACTTCTTAGTTCGTCCTCCTCCCTGCTGTCGCTGTTGCTATCCTGGCACACTCTTCCCTTCCCTGCCTCAGCTGCCTGGCAAACTCTGATTCAACCTCCAGCTCAGTTTGATTTCCCTTCTTCCAAGGGGAGATCACCTTTCACAGTGCTCACCTCACTTGAATCTACCTGTTGAATGCATTAACCTGTTGAACATGTTTCCTGCCAGAATGTGAGCTTTATGAAGGCAGAGACAGTTCTTTTCTATTCAGAGATATTAATTTTCCCTAGCATCAAGCATATCCACTATCATTTTGCTGAATTGACATAGAAGAAAGCCATTAGGTACAAGTTATTTTACAAACAAAATTACATACAACAGTAACTGTTAGGACATTTTAGCAATGTTCTTTTTTTATTGAAGAAAATTTCAAAATACATCAAGAGTTGAGTAGTAATATAACCCCTCATGAGGCTGGGCATGGTGGCCTGTAGTCCTAGCACTTTGGGAGACCTAGGCGGGAGGATCGCCTGAGGTCAGGAGTTTGAGACCAGAAAAAGCAGAGGCTGTCTCTACTAAAAGTAGAAATAAATTAGCTGGGCAACTAAAAATAGAAAAAATTAGCCAGATGTGGTGGTGCATGCCTGTAGTCCCAGCTACTCGGGAGGCTGAGGCAGGAGGATTGCTTGAGCCCAGGAGTTTGAGGTTGCTGTGAGCTAAGCTGACACCATGGCACTCTAGCTTGGGCAACAGAGTGAGACTCTGTGTCAAAAAAAAAAAAAAAATATATATATATATATATATATATATATAACCCTTCATTATCCAGCTTTTGCAATTTTCAACATGTGGCCATTTTGTTTTGCTATATCCCCGTCTTACCCATCCTACTGCTTATTTTGAAGCAAATTCTAGACATCAGATAATTTTATACATAAATACTTCGGTATTTATCACTAAATGCTAACTAAAGACTCTTAAAAATGTGCTGTTATTGCACCTAAAAGATTAAAAATAATTTCTTAATATCATCAGATATCTGTCAATGTTCATTTCCCCAAATGTTTCATGTTTAGCTGTTTGTTTGAATCAGGATCTAGACAGGGTCCACTGGGCAATGTCTTTTAATGTTCTTCATGGACCAACCAGAAATGAAAAAAGAATCTATCTTCTGTTGACTCATGGACTAACAAGCAGCCAAGGCAGACATCTATTATGATCAACTGATAACATTCAAAAATTTTGTTGAAGATATGAAGCTAGTTAGTTCTGCTAACGATAAGTTCTTAAAAAGAGCAATTGGATTTAGTCAAGAGACAGTTTATAGCAAAATAGTTAACAGCCTAGCCTTGGGAGCCTGGTTGGAATCCTACCTGCCGATACTTAGCTATGTGACCTATGGTGTGTTATTTAACCTGTGCCTCAGTTTCTCGTCTGTAAAACAGTAGTAGAACCAGAACCTACCAAATCAGGTTTTGAGAATGAAATAGTGTGTGCCAGACATTGAAAGTATTTTATATTAAATCCTACATAATCATTAGTGATTGTTGTTATACTTGTTAGGTGAATTTAAAACCATAAACTTACTACTCATAACATCACTGTTAGCCTCTTAGTTTGAAGCTCTGCTCACATGATGGTAATTCCAGTCTAAGAATACTACAGGAAAACCTAGAGCTAGATGTCCTAAGCCAGAACTTTGCATATAGGAACCTTAAAAGAGAAAAAGCTACAATTAAAATACTTTGTAAAAACATCTTTTATTGTGAGATACTTTTAAATCCTATGTATGCAGGCTGAATATAAATAAGTAAACAAGTAAACAAACATATTGCTGCTGATTTGAATGGAGTTTCATTTATTTTCCAGAATTATTTCTTTTTTTAGAGACAGGGCCACACTCTGTTGCCCAGGCTGGTCCTGAACTCCTGGCCTTAAGCGATCCTCCTACCTTGATATCTTGAGTAGCTAGGATTACAGATGTCCAGTATATTTTCCAGAATTAAATGAAAGTCTCTGTGTTGACCTGGGAAAGAACTGCTAGAACATGTTGAAAATAACAAGAAGCTAATTTGTATTGGGTCTGCTCTCTTTAAGAAGGCAGAGAAATTGGTAATATCTCCTAGAAAAATTTTTATTAGAAATGATTTGGGGTGTGTGTGGCAAAAATTGTTTAGGGACTATAAGCTTCAGTTATCTGAGATTCATTCAGGTAGAATATCTTACTTTCTTGATTATGCCTCTACTGTTTGAAGAATAAGTTGTGATATTTGAAGGAATTTACCTTATATTTAAAAGAATTCTTAAATTCCTGATAACACTATTATAAGAAAGGGCTACTTATCTGTATTGAATGCTACTTATATTTATTGAGCTGTTGAGTTTATGTGCTTTAGATACATCATTCCTTTTAAATTAATAACCTTTAGTGCTTTTTAGCTTTATTTCACAGATTAGGGAACTTTTTTGGCTTATCTACTTTAATTTTTTTTTAATCTGGGATTTTTTGAAACTAATGTAATCAGTAAAACACTTATATGTGTTTGAATAACAAAACCACATTCTTTTGTTGTGACCCATTGCTCATGGTAACTGAAGCTGTACTGACTCACAAATGTTCTAACTGACTAGAATGGAATGTGGGCATGTCCATGAGTGAATATAATTAGGCTAGTGTTGTATCTGGGGAATGATGTTTTTTATCATGGGGAAAATTATCAGACATATATTAATTTGTATAACAATATGGTCATTCTTGAGTTTGTTAAAGGAGACTTTTATTTAGAGGGTGAAGGTCTTGTGTTTGGAAGGCATTTGATTCATAAATTATTCTTTTAGTGATACAGCATTTCAGTTTAGTGTCACTTCTTTCAGTGAACTTTAAATCAGAAATCATTCCTAAGAAGAGCAGAGAGTTGTACCTTCTTTCAAATTTAGCTCATCTTCTCTTGTGTGCTCAGGAATGTTTAGAAATTGTTCGTATAATTTAATTAATTAATTATTAAATTATTTTTTCTTTTCTTTTTTTCCCCCCTGTGTGTGATGGTTGGTCTTGAGCCTGCAGGGAGCAATCTGGCTCCAGACTTCTTGAAGTCCATGTTTCTTTTCCTCCAATGCTTACATGTCCAAAGACAGGGAACCACAGACGCACCTTTGTAGGAGAGGTTTTATTATTTTTCAGAGTTGGTATTTCATTGTGCTGTCCAGGATAGACTCAAACCCCTGGGCTCAAGTGATTCTCCCCCCTCAACCTTCTGAGTAGCTGGGACTACACACCTTGGCTTTGTTAACCCTATTTTAATTAAGGAATTAAAAAAGGTCAAATGGAATTTAATTCCTCAGTCTGTACTAACTGTTGTATGTGTGTGTGTGCAGGGCAGTAATAATAATCTGCATCTCTCCTTTAGTTATGTACATTTGAAAGAGAATAAATTGTTTTACATGGTCTTATGTTTTTTACTATACTGACTCAAAATAGGAATATCATTTTAGGGTAAGAAAAGAGGAGTACTCATGGTTTTATGGAATGGCTTCCACTTAAAACTATTTTATTATATACCGATAGTTAATTAAAACATAAGGTTGTTTACTTTTTTTTCTCTTGGGAAGCATCTTTTCAAAGGACTAATATTAATATGTCTTTTATCTCTTGCTGCTTATCACCACCCCAAATTTTGGTGGCTATATTAGTTTTTCTGCTATAACACATTACCATAAACTTAGTGGCTTAAATAACATATTTATTATCTTACAGTTCTGTAGGTCAGAAATCTGAAATGGATTTTACTGGGTTAAAATCAAGGAGTCAGCAGGATTGTGTTTCTGCTGGAGGCTCTAGGGGAGAATCTGTTTTCTAGCCTTCTCTAGCTTCCAAAGGCCATCTGCATTTCTTGGTTTGTGGCCCCTTCCTCTATCTTCAGAGCCACTAATCACATTAGTCTGACCTTTGCTTCTGTTGTCACATGGTTTCTGACCTCACCTTCCTACCTCCCTCTTTTCCCTTGTAAGGACCTTTGTGGTTATGTTGGGCCCACCCAGATAATTCAGGATAATCTCTCCATTTGAAGATTCTTAATCATATCAGCAAAGTCCCTTTTGACCTATAAGGTAGCGTATTCATAGGTTCAGGGGATTAGGACAAAAGCATCTTTGGGGGATTATTATTCTGCCTACCATGGTGGCTTCAAACAACAACCACTCTATTTCTCATGATTCAGTGGGTCAGCAATTTGTGTTGGGTTCAACTGGGCTGTTTTTCTGCTGCAGGGGACATGCAGGAATCTTCAGTGATCTGGCAAATTATCTGAAGCTGGAGGGTTTAAGGTGGCCTTATTCACATGTCTAGTGCTTGATGCTGGCTGATGACTGGACCATGTATCTTTAGTAGAATTAACCTGGGCTTCTTCATGTGGTAGCAGTATTTTGAGAGAACCCGAACTACAAGATTTCTTGATGCCTAGGAAGTCACACAGTATCACTTCTGCCGTATTTTATTAGTCAAAGCAAATCATAAAGCCAGCCAAGATTCAAAGGTTGGGAAATAGATTCTCCCTTTTGATGGAAGCAGAAAGAATTTGTGGTCATTTAAAATCTTATATAACTAACTTTACACATTTTATTCACCCTTAAATGTTCCTATTGCATCTCTTATAATTATGACATTGGGGTGCTCATTTAGTGACTCTTGACTTAATTACTTAGGATTTCACTTTTGAAATGTATTTAACTGTTACCCTATATGTCAACTGGTGATTTTAGAAGATGCTGCAATTTTGTGAACCTTTGACTAAACTTGTTTTAACACTGATATATTTACATATGTAGAAACTGCTTGAGCGAACCCGTGCCAGGCGAGAGAATCTTCAGAGAAAAATGGCTGAGAGGCCTACAGCAGCTGCAAGGTCTATAACTCATGCTAAGCGAGCCAGAGAGCCGCTGTCAGAAGCAAGTAACCAGCAGCCCCTATCTGGTGGTGAAGGTAAAACTAAAATTTCATTTATTTATTTGTTTATTTATTGCTGCATGATTTTATTACCATAAATGTACAATAAAAATGAACAAATGAGCCCATCCGAGCACACCAGACGATAGCACATGAAGTCCCAGACAGGCCAGTCTGCAGCCCATCCACACAGAGCTGTGGCACCAGCAGTGACGGTGAGGCTTACACACATGTTTGTGTGTGTAAGCATGTGCACATGTGTGCATGCATGGACACACAGCTGTGGGAGGAAAATGTTCATTTCTTTAAAAGAGACAAGTCTTACACATTTCATTATGCATGTAGAAGAACCAAAGTCCTTATGAGACAAATATAATAGCCTCTGAAGGAAGAACAGCCTTCTGTTCTATTTCATGGTTCTTACATTAGGCCTAGGACCTAGGTTGGAGCAGAGTTTCTTTTCTTTTCTTTTTTTTTTAAATTTTTATTTTTCTTTTAATATTTCAATTTTAATTTTTATAATTTTAATTTTTTATTTATTTTGTTTCTTTCCTGAGTTTATTTTTTGTGTACTTTCTAACAGAGTTTCTTTTATAATAACAAATATTTCAAATTATGGGCAAGCATTCCTATAATCCCCGCACTCTGAGAGGTTGAGGTGGGAGGATTGCTTGAGGCCAGAAGTTCAAAATCAGTCTGAGCAATATAGCGAGACCCTGTCTCTACAAAAAAAACCAAAAAACAAAACAAAAAAACTCAAACCAAAAAACCCCCAAGTATTTCAGATTAATTGATTGAAATTTATTTTTTTCAGTCAAAAGTTATCCTTAAAACCCCAAGAGAAAAGAAGGAGCAGAGTAACACTTATAGTGGTAATGATTTGGTTTTTTTACCCCAGCAGTGCCAGAACAGCTAACCACTAAGTTCAGATGGTGTCTCTGGCATGAGCAAGGCAATGGAAGGCAGACTGTTTCCACATGCTTGAAATTTAATGAGTCTTTGTCATCCTCTGTTTGCTGAACCAATTCTCTAGGGCTGGGCTTGAAGCTTAGGTTGTTAATCTCCAGAAGTAGTGGAATTAAACAAAAACAAATACACACACAAACAAACCCAGACTCACCTGGAATCTTATCTTATTCTTTCCTAAATCCTGGCATCCCCAGCCAGCATCAGCCAGCTGCATCAGTCTTTCACTGGAGTGTAGAATAGTCTGGAGATAATAATCATCTTTAGTACCACTTTAGAATACTTACATATGGAAAGAGAGTATTACAGAGAGCAAAACCAATGTTATAAAAATGCAGAGAAGAGGGTATGGGGCTGGCTTATTTATTTTGGAAGGTAACCATAGAACAAGAATGTATTTATTCATCTTGAAGGGAGGGAATATATGGTATTCAGCCAGAAAAATAGGGGCCTGTCCCTAGTTTAGGATCTTTCATTTTCACTGTGGGGTGAGTTTCTACCATTGAGTACTATGTACTTAAGAACTAGTGTTTGGAACTACATTTTCATGCTTAAATGGAAGTATTTAAACATCAAAATGTAAATGTATTTACTGTTTCGTATAAGAACTATAAACGAAGAAGTCTGTATTTTAAGGTGGTGTTGCATGTTAAAATAGGAACACTTTCAAAAAATGATTAGATGAATTCATAGAAAATGGATCCATAAATGAGTTACAAAAGATTGGAAAGTTTCATGATATATATTTAATTAGGTTGATGTCACATAAGTGCAATCATGACTTACCACTAATATTATGTTACTTTGGTCACTGACAGAGCAAAGCACTTGGTTAGACAGCCAATGAAACTAACCTTGTATGAAATTTACATTTTTTTTTTTTTTTTTGAGACAGAGTCTCGCTATGTTACCTGGGCTAGAGTGCCGTGGCATCAGCCTAGCTCACAGCAACCTCAAACTCCTGGGCTCAGGCAATCCTCCTGCCTCAGCCTCCCAAGTAGCTGGACTACAGGCATCCGTCACCATGCCTGGCTAATTTTTTTCTATATATTTTAATTTTTCCAGCCAATTTCTTTCTATTTTTTAGTAGAGATGGGGTCGCTCTTGCTCAGGCTGGTCTCAAACTCCTGAGCTCAAACTATCTGCCCACCTTGGCCTCCCAGAGTGCTAGGATTACAGGCGTGAGTCACCGCGCCCAGCCTACATTCTTTTTAAAATATTAATTTTCCAGGAGATATATTGAAACTCATTCCTGGGTAGAAATGATATGCTTTATGTTCGGATAGCTCCTTTTTATTTTATAACTTTTTCACTTATTTTATAGGTATTTGCTCATAGAAGTTTAAAGAAATGTTGTTAAGTATTCGTACTGGTGAATTTTTTTGGTATTAACCAGATAATTCACTTTTTCTGTTCCCTGCCTCTCTCCTAAACCTCCAGCCAAGTGCCTGCCCTTTTACTTTAGCTTGTTGGTTATTGTCCATGAAATATTGTTTTAAAAACAAAAAACCTAGTTTCTACCCTTAGCTCAGCTGTGTGACTTTAGGCAGGTAACTTAATTTCTCTAGGCTTGATTTTTTTATCTAAAAATAAGGTGATTGGGCTGTAGGTCTTACAACCATAAATTATATGCTTAAAAAGGAATCTTTGATATCAGATTTCTAAGTTACACAGAAATAGAGTGGGGTTTTACTATTTCTTGTTGTTACTAACGTCATTTAAAGGAATAGAGAAAAATAGTGGTTTACTAACCTATTAGATACCTACCTCAAGTTTTTCATGCTGTGAGAAATTACAGAATTTTGACTGTCTTCTTCAATCCTTTTTAATCTAGAGAAACCTTGCACAAAACCATCACCATCAAAGAAACGCTGTTCTGATAATGCTGGAGTAGAAGTTTCTAACTTGGAAAATAAACAACCAGTTGAGTCAACTTCTACAAAATCTTGTTCTCCAAGTCCTGTGTCTCCTCAGGTGGAGCCACAGGCAGCAGATGGCGTTAGTGATTCTGCTGCAGCCCCAGCATTGCTGGGCCTCAGGAGAGGGCTGAACTCAAGATTAGAAGCAACTGCAGCTTCCTCAGTCAAAACACGTATGCAAAAACTTGCAGAGCAGAGGCGCCGTTGGGATAATAATGATATGACAGGTATAAATTGTACAGATGATATGGTCCATACATCTTTTTCAATAACATTCAAGTTAGTATGTTGAAAATTTTATCAGTTAACACATGAGAGGTAAATGCTTTTGTTTTATCTATATCCTGAGTATCCTTTGCTTGCAAACGGCTCGTATACCTATAGTATATTTATAAGTTGGTTGTGTTCTCATTGAGGTAGATGTTGAGGTTCTTAGACTAGTTCTGATCTTATAACTGAATATTATATTTGCTATGAAAAACAGTTGAGAATAAATTATACTTGGTATTATTAGCATTTCTGACCTTTAGTTCTATATTAAAAAATCATATCTCATGAATTCACTAAATAAAGTATGCAATGTTGTTCAGTAGGGGAGAGAAAATGTCAAAAATCATAAATTGAGCACCTGCAAAGTGTGTTATTAGTCTACAGTGCTGGCCACAAATGAAGTGACCTAATTCTTGCCTTTCATGAGCCTATAATCAGATGGGGAGCCTGAGAAGTAAATCAACAATTATGCAATGGGGGTTATTTGTGCTATGATCAGTTTTATTTATCTCCTGCCTTGTTACACCCACGCCCCCCCCAAAAAGCTTTGAGGTGACTTACAAAAATACTTAATATTACAAAATGAGAAAATTAAGGAAATCAAGATGAAGAGAAAATATGAGAAGGAAAAACAAAGAAGTGAAAGGTAAAGTCAGTTTATTAAATATAAGTTATAAGGTCCTCTTCTTGCTAGTGGCCAATGCAAAGAAGTGAAATTACCAATTATGTGAACTAATGTTCATAAGCTAAAAGCACAACCATCTTTGGCACTGAGACCTGAGAGAACTTTCTTCCTTGTGTCCTAAAGATGACTTTGTGGGAGCTAGTAAACTTGTAAGATTTCTCAAGGTAGTCAGATGGCCTGGCTCTAAGCTCGGTTTAGTAGAAGCAATTCTAAAATGAGTTAATACGGAGCATGCAGGTAGACAGCTCAGTGGCTTCCTGGGCCTTACTCAAGGAAGCATTCCTTAAGCCTTTGTTCTCAGCCCTGATGTGTATCAGAATCGCTCAGACCTTTGGATTGGAATCTCAGAAGTGCGGTGGAGCCCCAGGGTGTGCTTTTGTTGTTTTTTTAAAGCTCCTAGGTAATTCTGATGCATACCCAGAATTGTGACCAAGTGGTCTGAGAAATCTACATATTTCAGACAGTGTTCCTTAAATATCAGTTCTTTTAACTGAAATTTTGGCAAGTATTGGCCAACAGAGAGTTAAGATTATGTTTCCTGGCAGTGATAATCTCAAGAGCAAACACTTCATATTGAATATGCTAGGCATTGTACATATTTTTAGTTCTAGTAGCATTTAATCCTTACAACAATCTTATGAGATATATACTACTTTTATCTTCATTTTATAGAAGAGGAAACTGGGTTTAGGGAGCCTAAGAAAACTGCCTGCCATCAGCCAGCTAAAATTCAAATCCCAATAGTTGGACTTTAGGACTTCTATCCTTAGCTGCTGTGGTCTGCCTGATTTTTTGGAGCACATAACAAAATGCAGATAGTCTATGGTGTCAATACCTGTTCATTTTAGTAGTGGGTGGGGTTAACCATGTATCTTTATAAACCTGAGGAGGCTAACCAGTAAACATGTTACCGAAAACTCAGCACTTGTCCATGAGGCTGAATTAGAATGAGGACAAGTGTTTTGGGGAGGAGGAAAGAGACCTTTTTGTCTCAAAATCCAAATTTACTGAATATAGGCAGAAGTACAGAGCTTTCAAAGGGAGGGCTCCTCAGTTCTAGGCTATTGTGGTTCACTATTCTAACAGTCCCATCTCTGCCAAAGACTAACTCTGCCAGCTGCCCACCTGGGGATCTGGCTCCACCTGGGATAAGAACAAAAGGCCTTCTCCCTGCTCCTTCCTACCAGTGGCCTGAGGCAGGGATGCCCATATTTACAGGGAGGAGAGGTGGCTACTGGGTTACAAAAGTGCCTGAATAGAAGGATGCCCCATTGCTGTTTTGTAGGAATTATCTATGGGTAGCAGAGTGCAGATTATCCTTAAAAAAAAAAAAAAAGGAGAGGGTTATGGTTTACCATATGGTCAAAAGAACAACCAAAGCCCTAAATGTTCTAGAGCATAAAGCACTGCAGTGATTTTGACCATTTTGAAAGCAAATATTAAAAAAAATGGCCACCTTCTCTTTGAAAATAAATCTCATTAAGGCACCATATCCTGTCTGGTTTCAAGAAATGAAACTTGTGAATAAAGCATTTGTAATGAATGGTTTAGTGACTGCTAAATAAGACTGTGGGTATTAGTCAGTTAAATGTTCGAGCACTTAGAATAAAATATAATTTATCTGAAGCCTGTCATTCTGACAGAGAATAGTTAGAAGACCTAGCGGTCTATTAAGCCCATTCCTAAAACATGACAGGAAAACTGTCATCTGCTTAGAGGACAGTGCTTATTCTAAGGAAGATGGTAAAACAGTATTGTAGAGAAGGTGGCGGTCAGGGAGGCTTTTCTGGAGGAGACAGAGGCAATTAAGCTAGACTTTGAAGGACAGCTGGCTTCAGAGAGTAGAGATAATCTAGGCAGAAAAACCAGAATATACAAAAAGCACAGAGGCAAGTAACATTGAGTATAGTGTGTGTATAAAGATTTGGTATTCTGGAGTATATAGGATGTGGTAGAAAACCAAGAGATAAATTTGAAAAAAGCAACAGGGTCCAGATTGGAATTTAACTAAGAGGTGATGGAGAGCTACTGGGAAAGTTTAAAGCAGGTGTTTTAGAAAGATCTAAATTCTGACATCAGAATAGAGGAGGGGATAGGACAGAGATTTGAAGAAGGAAGACTAGTTGGAAGGCTGATATTATAATCCGGGTGTAAAACAATGAGTGCCTGTGCAAGTGATGAGGGGAAGCTGGATTGGAGAGATTTAGGGGAAAGAACCTATAGGACTTAATGATTGGTTGGTGGAGGATGAGGGAGAGGGGAGGAAGAGGCCAGATTTCTGGCCCCAATGACTGGATAGTTGGTGATGTCATTTACTAAGATAAGGGGGCATATGTTCCGGGCAATTTTAATTCAGATATGTTATTTGGGATACCTATGGGAGAGCCAAAAGGAGGTAGTTGATAGTTGGAAGACCATGAAGGTAGGCCAGGAAGACAGGAGAACTGGTAGAGAATAATGTCACAAACAGAAAGGGAGTGATAATTTTAGAGATGTCGAGAAATACAAGGTCTGCAAAGTGTAGACTGGCATTAGTGACAGTAGCAAGACAAACTTCAGGGCAGTGGTGTAGGCAGAAGGCTGGTTGAGCGAGTTAGGTGGTGAGTGAATATTGTGCAGGGAAAGAGGGGCGGTAGCTAAAGAGAGTGTATGTCAATGAAGGGATGTTTATTTTTAAGGTGAGAGAGACATGAGCATACAGTAGTCTCCCCACTTACCTTTACCCGCTGGGGATATGTTTCATGATCCCCGGTTGATGCCTGAAACCTTGGCTAGTACTGAACCCGGTTACCATCAATTGCAACACATCATGTCTTCCACCTGCAAATGTAATGCCTTGCCCGTCTTAACTAAGCACTTATGCACTCTGGCCGTAACTCTTGCAGTTTGAGGTGCAACAGGAAAACTAGCATGAACCTTTTTCCTTCCTCACAATTTCACAGATAGAAGATTCATTTTTACCATAGATATTAGCAACTTCAGCACATGATCTTTTTTCTTTCCTTATTAAGTCAAGAACTTTCACCTTTTCACTTAAACCACTTTATGGCTTCTCTTTGGCATATCAAAATTGCAAGCATCACTATTCTTGTTTTTTGGGGCCATTACTATGTCAGATAAGGGTTACTTGAACATAAGCACTGTGATACCACAACAGTCCATCTGATAACCAAGATAGCCTAAGTGACTATTGGGCGGGTAGCATCCACAGCTTGAATATGCTGGCTATGTCCCTGGCGAGATGGTGCGAGATTTCATCACACTGCTCAGAAGGATGGTGCAATTTAAAACTTATGAATTAGACACATACATAGGAAAGGTGATGTGAAGACACAGAGAAAATGCCATCTGTAAGCTAAGGAACTCCTGAGTTCACCAGAAGCTAGGAGAGAAACATGGAGCAAATTGTCCCTCACAGCCCTTAAAAGGAACCAACCCTGCCAGTACCTTGATTTCAGACTTTTAGCCACCAGAACTGTGGGACAATAAATTTCTGTTGTTTAAGCCAAAAATAAATAAACACGAATTGTTTATTTCTGGAATTTTCCATTTAATATTTTTGGACTTCAGTTAACTGCTCATAATGAAATCAGGAAAGCAAAACCAAGGATAAGGGGGGATTACTGTAAAGTCATAGGCTGCAATACAATGGTTCGGTCAATGGTGGACGGCATATGCTATGATGGTTCCATAGGATTATAATACTATATTTTTATTGTACCCATGTTTTGATAGATATGTTTAGATGCACAAATACTCACCATTGTGTTACAGTTGCCTGCAGGATTCAGTGCAGTAACATGCTGTACAGGTTTATGGCCTAGGAACAATAGTTATACCACATAGCCTAGGTGTGTAGTAGGCTAGACCACCTAGGTCTGTACACCCTATGATGTGCACTTCTAATGATGCATGTCTCAGAATGTATCCTTCTTGTTAAGTGACACATGAATATGTTTATGTGCAGAGAAGAGTTTGTAGATAAATAGGAGGGTTATTTGGAGCACGATCCCTGAGAAGGTTTTGGAGGGGGAGAATTGAAACTTCAGACAGTGATAGAAGCCTTAGATAGGAGGGATCCTTCTTTCCTTGATTGAATCTGTGGAATAGGAAGTGCCATGAACCTTGTCTTCCCTGTATACACACTCTGTATGCATACTCTGTTTACATATACATACAGGCCTAGATCCTTTGTCGGTTAAATATCACTATTTGAGATTTATTTCCAAATGAAGTAACTATGCAGAAAAACATTTGATTTTGTTTAACCCTATGCTGTGTAATAGAGTAGCCAGTAACGATATGTAGGTATTTAAATTTCAATTAATTAAAATGAAATAAATTTAGCTTTTCATTTGCCATAGCTGCACATTTCAAGTACTCACTAGCTACATGTGGCTACTGGTTACTGTATTGACTAGCACAGGTGTATCTATCATCATAGAATGTTCTATTGTACAGCACTGGTCTAATCCATTTTTAAAACAAAAAGTTCCTGTGAGATACATAGTCTGAAATTGTGCATTGTTGTCACATCATGATTTAATTCTAAAAATATAACCTAAATGTGTGGTATCTTACAGTGTTCATGGTTCATCAAACAATTGAAAAAAATAGGTATAATAGTGTTTTTTAAAAATTTGGATTAGCTGATTTGATTTGAAAAGGTATTGTCAAATTTAAATAGCTTGGTAGTTTCATATTCATAGAAGAGTTTTTCACTGGTTCTTAAACCTGTTAATCTCATTTACAAATTCTGTATGGAGTGATTCTGATATTATATATATCACTGTAACTCTTAACCATGGTTTTTAACTCTGTTTCTGAAAACATTTTCAGATGATACTCCCGAAAGCTCACTCTTCTCACCAATGCCATCAGAGGAAAAGGCTGCCTCCTCTCCTGAAAAGGCTGCCTCCCCTCCCAAACCAATCCTTTCAGATGCCTCAGCAACTCCAGTTGGGAGAAAGGCCCGTCTGGCCAACCTTGCTGCAACTATTTGCTCCTGGGAAGATGATGTAAATCACTCATCTGCAAAGCAAAACAGTGTACAAGAACAGCCTGGTACCACTTGTTTATCCAAATTTTCCTCTGCAAGTGGAGCATCTGCTAGGATCAATAGCAGCAGTGTTAAGCAGGAAGCTACATGCTGTTCCCAAAGGGATGGCGATGCCTCTTTGAATAAAGCCTCATCCTCCAGCGCTGCTGATGCATCTTTGGTTAATGCCTCAATTTCCAGCTCTGTGGTAAGTCAACACCATTTTGGTCTTTGGAAGCCTTTTCTTTTTTTGTTTTGAGTGGTAACGTTTGTGTGTGTATGTGTAGGTATGTATTTTATAACATATGCAAAGTGTCTTTATATGTATTTTTAGAATATCAGTTTCATAGAATGTACAAATCGTAAGTTTGGTACCCTGTCCCAAGATAAATTAGGAGTTGACAATGGAAATTACATTAATTTAAGGCAAATTCCAAGTCTATAACAGTTGAATAATGGAGCCTCTTCTTGGTCATTAAAGGGAGAATTGAAAATTAAATACTCCATTGGAATGCTTTGTGTATATGTATAAATATAAAATTTCAACTATTTCTGGAATGACATAATAAACTAGTAGCTATAATTGCCTCTAGGAAGGCTAAATTGCTAAACAGGGTGTGATACTTTTTTACTGTATGTCCTTTTGAAATGTTTGAAACTTTGTGTAGGTATTACCACAACAGTTTTTAAAAAAACAATTAAAAAAAAAACCCAAAAAGGATAAAGACTGTTGTGTTCTTAACCATTGTCTTTTAGTGTAGAGCTAGGCTTTGGAATTAAACAGACCTGCATTCAGTCTTAGCTCTGTCACATAATTAGGAGTGTGGCTTTGAACTATATACTTAATCTTGCAAAGCCTTGTTATATGTAAAATGGGGAAAAGGGTTATTTGGAGGGTTAAATAAGGTAAGATGCATAAAGCACTTAGTGTAGTACTTGGCTACATAGTAATTACTTAATTTATTATAATTAGCCATCAAGTACATGATACAATTTTGTTAAATTGATATTGACTTAATAAAAATATAATTTAATACAGTTAAAAATTTAATAAAGGTACTAGTGCAATAATATGAAGAAAAAAATTTTTAAATGGAGATTATCCTACCACTAATACTTAATTACCCATCAATATATTCAGATTGAACTACATATTATAATTTAAATAATAGCATTTTCTAAGCTGATTTTTCTCCCAAACCTTTCAAATTAGTTTAATCTCTTAGCCTTATTTAAAGGCTACCAGGTAAACATGATTTGAATTGTTTGGGTATAGGAATTCTTATAGATACTGTGAATGTTGTTGTTTACCCTGAGTGTTTTCATGTTTCAGAAAGGTACTTCTTCCCCAGTGAAATCTACTATATCCATCACTGATGCTAAAAATTGTGAGGTAGAAAATCCTGAGCTACTTCAAAAAACTTCTGGTAGTCCTCTGAAAACAGAGGTATCGAAACCAATTGTGAAGTCAACTGTATCCCAGACAGTTCGATCCAAAGACTTAAACAGAGAAATTTGTCTGCAGTCTCAACCTAAAGACAAATCTACAACACCAGGTTATGTATTTATAAAAAATCTAAAGTTTATTTTTATCTATATTTAGGATATTTATTCTCAGCATTCTAAATAATCCAGTTGTGGATAGTACAGTGTTGGTTTCCCAGGGCCAATGCTCGAATGTTCCAAATGAGACTTCTTCATATTCAGCTGTAATTGATTCAATGAATATTCATTAGTGTAGACTAGCCCATTTACTGGTCAAAGTATTTAACCTGTTACATTTTAACAGTTTAAAGTTGCTTTCCATAGGATGATCATGCTGGATACTTTTTTCTATATTTTTTGAGGCAGACAAGCATATGAAACTGGAAATCACGTTTTAGGGGCAAAATGGAGAAATATTCTTGAAGCCAATATGCAGAGCAGTGCTACTCAATCTTCACTATGAAGGCATCCCTAATAGCAGAGAGAAATGAATGTGGAAACAAGTGACTCCCCTCTCTATTTATGTATTTACTGATTTTTAAGATTTATAAATAATAGAAGTTTCTTTTTTAAATATTTTTTTATTGATATATAATGTACATATTAAATATTTTGGGGGTACATTTAATACATTCATATAATTTTGTAAAGATCAAATCAGTATCATTGGGTTATCCATTACCTTAAATATTTGTCTTTTCTTTATGCTACAGACATTTGAATTCTTCTCTTCCAGCTATTTTGAAATATACAATAGCTTATTGTAAACTATAGTCACTCTACTGATTTACCAAACACTAGGCCTTATTTCTTCTCTCAAACTGTATATTTGTACCCATTAATCAGCCTCTCTTCATGCCCTAATTATATTTATGTGTTTATATTGTGTGTTTACATATAAAAATTTAAAATTTCCTATTATAGTAAACTGACGCTCCAGGAAATGCCGTATTTGTCTTGTGACTTACACCTTGTGCACACTCCCACATACTGTTGGTTGAGAAACACAGGACTAAACTAAATGGTGCAAATATATGGTAATAGAGTTTACTTTGAACTATATTCTTGTTCATTGGAAAGCCTTTTAATTCTAAGGTTTAACTTTTTGAAAATCTAATCTCTCCAGAAACTATAGTTTATCATAAAGGGGAAGTAAATAGAGAGATGAGAGTGGGGAAGCCATTAGTTACAGAAGAAATCAGCAGTTTCCGGATAAAACAAAATGAAAATTAGAAGCAATAGGAAGATCCCCATCTGGAATAGGGCTAGTTATTCCCAATTTTCTGAAGATTTAAGGCTTAGATAGAAGCATTCTTTTTATTGTTCTTGGCTGCTGAATATACTCAGAATCATATTTACAGGGCCTCAGAGATATTTAGTTTAGATGCTTCTTTGTATTCCTAACAGACCCTAGTTTGAGAGATGGCGTAAGTGGTAATAAGGGACAGATGGAGTCCTCAACTTATGGCCACCGGTCAAATTCTGCCCTCTGCTTGTCTTTATAATTAAAGTTTTATTGGAACACAGCCACACCTATTTGTTTATATATCCCCTGTGGTTGCTTTCATTCTATAATGCAGAGTTGAATAGTTGTGACAGAGGCCATATGGTCTGCGAAGCTCAAAATATTTACTGTCTGGCCCTTTACAGGAAAATATTTGTCAACCTCTGATATAGATTCGCCTATTTTTATATAATGTAACCCTAGAATCCTCTTGATGGGGCTGATAGATACCCCATTTGCCCTACTTTAAATGTACTTCATACTAAATTGAGTACTGTTTTAAGACATTGTAAAATCAAGTTGTCATTTTGATAAAGTGAATAATTCCTAATTTTTCTTTTATTTTTACTTATTTATTTTTTCTTTTTGCCTTCCCATCCCCCTAATCCCTAATTTTTCTTAAAAAATTAAAAGGAAAAAAATTCCACATTTTCACGTTAGACTTCCTGAAAGCAAGATAAAATATACTGGCTATAGAAATGTAAGTAGCTGGAAGTTATGGCCAAGACACTTGGTGGTGAAGGTAGATTCATCAATACACATACAATTTTTAGTGATTTACGTTCTGATTGTTCAGTTTGAGAATTTTCTGATACCCACTGACATCTCACTCTCCCGTTTAAAACTTTTTTTGGCTGGGTGCAATAGCTCACGCATGTAATCCTAGCACTCTGGGAGGCAGAGAAGGGAGATTGCTTGAGGTCAGGAGTTTGAGACCAGCCTAAGCAAGAGGGAGACCTCATTTCTACTAAAAATAGAAAAAATTAGCTGGGCATGGTGTTTGTGTGCCTGTAATCCCAGCTACTCAGGAGGCTGAGGCAGGAGGATGGCTTGCATCCAGGAGTTTGAGGTTGTTGTGAGCTAGGCTGATACCATGGCACTCTAGCCTGGGCGACAGAGTGAGACTCTGTCTCAAAAGATATACATATATTAAAAATTAAAAAAAAAA